>JAJONR010000767.1:0-132405 GCA_029582245.1 Solanum etuberosum
TATATATATATAATAAAATAATAATAATAATAACCTAAACTACCCCAACCCACCTACATGTCACTACCCATTAACCCCACTCCTCACTCCCATATACCCACTCACCCTCATACCACTACACACCACAACTCCTCACCCACCTACACTACAACATACACAACACACACATACACTACTATATTAACACATTAACACACACACACGCCAAAAAAAGAGAGAAAAATATAGGTGAAAAAGAAAAGATCATCAGCAATTGAAAAAAACAAACAAACAAATAAACAAACAAGCAAGAAAAAGAAAAAGGAGAGGAATCCATTTTATTTTTAATTTACTTTGTTTTCAAAAATTCATCAATACATTCACATAGTTTCTTCCTTTTTTCATTACTAATTTATTTAAACACAACACATATACCATCACAAACAACCTACAAAAATTTGTGGGTGTTCTAATCAAGGTTCGGTCAAGATTTTGCGGTATTCAACTTTTCCTTATCTCTTTAATTTATTTATAGAATTTGATGTAATTTTATGACAAGTTTTCTTATATTTTTCTTTATTCATAATTTGATTGAAATGAATAATTTCTTGGTTGTTATATCTTTGTTTAATGAATGAAGGTAGCTTTAATTGATGATTATTTTTATTTTTTATTCACTAGTTGTGATCTTTTAAAAATGAACGGGTCATGACGTCGTTCTTGTCTTGATTTAGATGCTAATAATGATACAGTAGGGATTTTTAGGCTCAAATAAATTATTGTCATTTTTATTTTATCAAACAAAATGAGAATTATTTTTTACGATTCTTTATTATTTTGTTGGATTAAAAAGTGTATGCTTAATTTTGGCGTTAATTTTAAGAGTAATAAAAATATTCTATAAAATATAAAATAAAAAGATATAGAAATGATGTCAGAATTATATATTGTATCCTCAACATTTATTTATTTTACTTTATTTGGTTTTATTTATAAGGGGCAAAAAATTAGATTTTAAAAATTAGATAAAATTTTAGACACATTTAAAAGGAAATTGTTTCAATTAAGAATGTGGTTACACATCTTTTTTGAAACATTTAAAAGAAATTCAAGGATGTGGTGCCACACCTTGGTAAAATTATTCTAATAAATATTTTATTTAATTAAAATCAAGATGTGAGACATAGAATATTAGGTAACGCACTCGAGAGAATAAAAACAATTATGCTTCGAAGCTATTAAATATCAAAATCAAGAATGCGGTTACACATCTAGGTTGAGACCAAATAAAAGTTCAACAATAAAAATGCGAACAAGTCATGGCCTAAAAATAATATATCCAAAAATATTTTAAAGTAAGTATAAGTTAATAAAAGCGACCGTGCTAGAACCACGGGATTCGAGGGATGCCTAATACCTTCCCCTCGATCAATAGAATTCCTTACCCAAATTTCTATTTCGCAGATCAAATAAAGAGTTATTCCTTTTGATTAGGGATTAAACGAAAAAGGTGACTTGGAACACCATAACTCGATGGCGACTCTGAAAAAATTAAAATAATCTCTAATCAATACCGTCACTTAAATTGGAAATACACTTCCACCGGTCGAAAGAGGGGTGTGACAGAAAGTACTTCAGCTCTCCCAGATCTTTCATTTTAAACTTCATTTGCAGATCTTTCCTTGTTTGTTGAATAAGAGTTAGATTGGAACCAGTGAACAGGAGATCATCCACATACACCAAGATAACAAGCAAATCTTCTCCAATCTTCTGTGTGAACAATGAATAGTCATAGTGAGATTGAACAAATCCCATAGTAAGTAGTGCCTGAGTTAGCTTTAGGTTCCATTGTCTTGGTGCCTGTTTTAGTCCATACAATGACTTGTGTAATTTGCAAACCATTTGTCTCTCCTCCTGGGTTGCAAAACCATCTGAAATCTTCATATAGACATCTTCAGAAAGATCACCTTGCAAGTTTGCATTATGATCATCCATTTGAAACACATACCAATCACAAGAGGCAACCAATGCTACAAGGGACCTCACAGTGACCATTTTAGTTACAGAAGAAAAGGTTTTTCAGAATAATCAAGGCCAGCTTGCTGATTGAACCCTTTAGCAACCAGTCTAGCCTTGTACCTTTCAACTTGGCTAACAGACTTATACTTCACTTTATATACCCATTTACACCCAATAGGAACCTTATCAGGAGGAAGAGGAACTATAGACCAAGTCTGATTCTCAGCTAAGGCTCTGATTTCATCATCCATGGCAGCAATCCATTGAGGATCAGTACAAGCTTCAATAAAGGCGGTAGGCTCAGATACACTTGAATAGGCAGTGAGAGAGAATTTGTAACTAGGGAACAATTGCTCATAGGAGACATATTGAGAGATGGGATAGGCTGAATGATGAGTAGACTTAGAGGGTACTACATAGTCTGTGAGCCATACTGGTGGTTTGGATAATCTAGAAGAATGTCTTGGTACTAAGGGAGGAACAAGTTGTACCACTGGTGGAGAAGGACCAGATTCAGCTACTGGTAGAGGAGATGGAGGTGGAACAATCACAGTTGGGGTGACTATAGGATCAGTATCAGCAGGAAGATCAAGTACAGGAAATAAGGGAGAAGGAGTTATAGGTAAATTTTTGAATAGATAAACATACTCATTAAATACTACATCTCTACTGACAAATAACTGGAAAGAGCTTAAGTCAAAGAGTATATAACCTTTATGGGAGGAAGCATAGCTGGATAGGCTCTAGGAGAAAACTTGTCACCTCTCCTCACATTTGTAGCATAGCACAGGGAGCCAAAGACTCTGAGATGAAGTAAAGAGGGAATCATGTTGTAGAGCTTTTCAAAGGGAGAATGACCATTCAACAACACACAAGGCAATCTATTTAGGAGATACATTGTAGTGGAGACACACTCTCCCCAAAATCGTAATGGAACACGCCCCTGAAATCGCAGGGCTCTGGCCATGTCTAGAATAGACCTGTGTTTTCTCTCAACTATCCCATTCTGCTGAGGGGTGTAATCACAAGAACTTTGGTGAATAATGCCATGCTCTTTAAAAAGACTGTGAACCTGAGAGTTATAGAATTCAGTACCATTGTCTGTTCTGAAGCATTTGATAGATGAATGAAACTGGTTTTTTTATCATAGAAATGAAATCCCTTAGAATGACCACGGAATGAGATTTATGGGCAATCAGAAAAGTCCATGTAACTCTAGAAAAATCATCTACCAGAGTCAGAAAAAACTTTTTACCATCATGAGTAGGCACTCTGTAAGGCCCCCATATATCAACATGCACAATATCAAATGCACCAAGTGAAACTGAATTACTCAGAGGAAACGGTAATCTTGATTGCTTTGCAATAGGACATACAGTACATTGATGATCAGGAAACTTGAGAGTGTTCAAACTGCCTATGCTTCTCAAGACTCTAATAGGAGCATGTCCTAATCTCCTATGCCACAAACAAGTTACAGAAGAAACAGACTCTGAGCAACTAATATTGACATTATTGGAAACAGAAGTAGTATAAGAGTTTGAAGGAACTAATAGGTCATCATTGTCCACTTAAGAGTTCCTGAAATATACAAAAGTCAGGAAAGAACAATGCAGCACAGCTTAGTTCCTTTGTGAGTTGTGAAACTGAGAGAAGATTATATTGGAATTCAGGAACAAACTGTTTTGTCTTGGAGATTCACCAGTGTGACTAATGGAAACTTGACCTCCTGTAGGCAGCTTAACATTATTATCAGTCCCCTGTGTCAACTTCTTACACTGATTCAGCAGATTCATATTGCAAACCATATGATTAGAGGCACCAGTGTCAACTATCCAACTGCTATTAGTCAAATTAGACATAAGAGCAGTCATAATACCTGAGGAGCTGGGAGCAGTTAATACATTAGTTGTGGTTTCAGCAGTCTTCCCTTTCAGCATGTAGAGAATTTGATTGTATTGGTCTGGAGTGAACAGTTGCGCTGATGGCATACACATATCAGGGACAGATGGTGCAGGAGCAGACATATTAGGAACAAATGCTTCAACATGATTCACTTTAGTGGTTGAAACATTGCTAGCAAGATTCTGAGATGATCCACTCTTCTTCTTGCCATTTGGATAACCATGAAGCTTGTAACACTTGTCTCTAATATGCCCTGTCCAGTGACAATAGTCACAGTAGAGATTGGACCTTCCATAATTGTTTGCTAAACCTCCCCTAGGTCTGTATCTAGAGCCATTTTGACCTGAGTTGGTGTTCTGGTAGCCATTCCTGGTACTTCTTGAGGAATTATGATATCCACCGCTAGAGCCTCCGGAGTAATTTGAATATCCCTTGTTTCTAAGCAAGGCAGTTGGATCGAAACTGCTCTCAGAGGAGCTTGCTCCATTGCTTCTCTGACTCTCAACATTCAAAATTATGGCATATGCTTGATTGATACTAGGCAGGGGGACAATTATCAACACTTGACTCTTCACATGAGCATAAGACTCATTTAGCCCCATGAGGAATTGCCACAACTTTTGCAATTGAAATGTTGAGTATAAGATCTAGATTCTGGACAAGCACAGGATGGAGGAGGGATGAGAGTATCAAGTTCATCCCAAAGTTCCCTCAACCTGGAGTAATAGGTAGATATAGAACTGGTGCCTCGGATTAAAGAGGCTATCTCCTTGTGTAGATAGAATGCTCTAGAAGCATTAACCTTATCAAATCTCTCTCTGAGGTCCTCCCACACCTTATGTGCATCAGATCCATAGATAACAGAGCTAAGTAGATCCTTGGATACAATATTCATTATCCAAGCTAGGACTATAGCGTTACATCTTTGCCACAGTGGATGAAGATTAGAAGGAAAGCACTCCTTCGTACATCTTCTTTTCAGATTTTATGGGGTTTGGCATTTTGGGCCAGCTCTTTGCCTACATTATACTAGTTTATAATAGGAAAAATTATTTAGATTGATATCTTTTAATAAATAATTACTTATTTTAGATTTTTTATTTATTACCATTTATAGCAATACATAATAATACTATGTTAAATCTACAATATGTATTAAAAGTGAATTATGTATGCAATATATATGTATCATAATTGTTTTTTAAAATATATTATGTTTGTTTGGTAAGAAATTGACACATTGTATTATAAGTGTATTAAAATGTGTGATAAATGTATTATCCATCAATAAAACTTGTATTATATATGAATAATAAATTGTTTTTTGTAATATGCATTAAAACTGTATTATAAATGTATTAAAAGTGATCAAGTGAAGAAAAAAATGTTATTGCTATAAATGGTAAATATTTTTTATTATAGTATATTTATGTAAGTTTCCCTTTATAATATCTGACCCATACAGTGTTTTAATTAATAAAGAAAAGGGAAAAGAGCCAAAATTACCCCTTAATTTTTTAATTTAATATAAGTTAATTTTGTCCTTCGTTATATTATTCGGACATTTATATCTTTATCGTCTACAAACTTGTTATTCATACTCCTTAATTGGATGAATAGTCTCAAATCAAATAAAATTACTCAATTTTTCAAAAAAAGAAAAGAAATTTTACACAAATTCCATAATGTTAAGAGCTAATTACATTTTAAACCTACTTTTTTCCAAATTACAAAAATCTCTTAAATTCCATAGAACTCAGATACATCCCAAAACGTGTGTTAGCCGGAGATGACTGCTTAGTCGAAATGAGAGAACTGGTTGGTTGGAGGTAGAGTTTGCCGGAGCAACTGTTGTTGGAGAAGATAATATGAGACAGAACAATGAATGGGTTGGGAGGGGAATATTTGTTTGGGTTAGGTTCATTTAGTTGGGTTGGGACGGATTAGATGAGGGTAGTGGTTTTTAAAAAAAAGGGTAATTTATCACCACCCAACCCACCGAGCCGTGCGGGCACCTACTCTACCACCTAAGTAGGAGAACCCTTGATCCCCAAACAGTTAAAAACATTCGAAAGATTAAGAAAACCGGAGATTTAAACATTCCAAAGTGAAATTTGTAAAATAATAACGCCTCTAGGGATCTAGTCTAAACAGGTACAAGAGCTTCTAAGATTTAAGGGTATAAAATACAGTAACTAATGACACAGCTCCCACCACAGGGAAGGAAGAGTAGAAGTTGTTGGAGATTGTCTTCGTCTTCACCTATGAAACATCACTGACCCTACAACCAGACTATGCCAAATGGCATAGCAAGAGTAGTATCAGTACAAACAACACGTACTGGTAGGCATCATCGGTCAACCCGATGCCCACCGCATAATATAAAGAAATCAACCAGCAGGAAACATGCAATAAGAAAGTACACCCCTCAACCTTTATCCTCCTGCCTTTACCATTCTTGTATACCTTAAACGTACTAGTACACTTGACTATAACCCCCTACTCTATCACCCTGCTCTCTCCGTTCTTGATCATAGTTTAACCCTTTTATCTCATAGAGGAGTTTCCGAATACAACCACTACTAACCCGACCAACCACTCACGACATGCCCTCGCTTCTTCTGCATCACAATTCAACCCTTAACCACATAGTATACTTTATCAAGGCTGGCTAACCATTTCGAATACGAATCCCCTTCCCAAGGTAGGACCTAACTTCTTTTTGCATCATGAACACTACCCCACTTCTCATTGTTTAAGGACACAGACATCCTTTCTAAAAATAGCCGATAGTAACACCTGGACCCTCGGTCTCCACTTACCAGGTAACATACAGATTGGGCACGATCATTCACAATTAATTCCAACAAATGAGATATAAGCAGGTAACCACAACACAGTAAAAGCTCATATACCGAGATGCATAATCATTCATCATTTTAGGTGCAATATACATCCCCAATATCAATGATAGGTAGATATGAATGTAGTAGTCACAAATGATCCTCTCATGGAACCCACACTCAAACTGTTAGTGTGTCGGAACGTGACACCTGATCCAATATATATGTGTTGGAACGTGACACCCGGTCCAATATATGTGTCGAAATATGACACCCGATCCAATATATGTGTCGGAACGTGACACCCGGTCCAGTCATCACAACAATAACCACAATCACACCCATAATGAACAGTTCACATAGTCACACAGTCAAGTAACAGGTTCATGGCATGTAATTTTCTATACTTAGTCATTTCACAAGGTTTGATTCATGTTTCTCTATTCACATACATGCACGCATACCATGGAGCAATTAACAAGCATATATAACACAACCGGGAAGTCGGACCATCACCTACCTCTAGTTCATAGGATGAGGCTTCCTCCCCCCGGTACACATCATATTTAACAACTAGGAGTACATGTACCACCGTCCCTTTTTCCGTGCCCGAAGGCCTAAACATGAATTCTACCGTCAATTAGCAATATATTACGCAGTGAGCACGAATTTACGACTACTCAAGTAAGTAAACCTAGCCTACCTGGGCGCCAAGCAGCTGCAAAGGAATTGTAGCCCCAATCCTGGTTTCCAGACAACGAGACGGTGGATTTTTGTCGGAAATCAGCGAGTTGTCGTCAACCTTGCGCTAGAAATCTATTTCTCCTTCTTTTTCAAGCCTAGAGCAGCCTTTTGAGGGTTTCTGGGGTGACCCTCGCCTCTTTTTGGCACTTAGGGAAAAGGAGGAAATAAGACTTCACGTCATTAAGTTCTTCCCTCCGACCATCCCGTTCTGGCGCTCCCATCCCGCTGGGGCGCCGCTGCTGTAGCGGCATCATCCCGCTCTGGCGGGACAGTGGGGTCCATTTACTCACGACATTTTGCCCTTCATAAGTAACGACGTTTCGGGTCGTTACATAATTTCATCTAATTTGGGGCTTTTCGTTAAAAGAGGGATATGGGTGACAAGTTTGTAGACGGTGAGGAATAAATGACCAGATAGTTTAACGAAGGATAAAACTAACTATTAAACAAAAATTGAGGTTTTTAACCATTTCTAAAATGTCCCTTAATTATTTGAATTGGTATAAAATTATCTTTCGCCCACCTTTCGGCTTCCAAATACCCTTCCCGTCAACCTTTTGGGTAAAAAATATCTTTATTTCTAACGACTCACACTCATAAGGTGGGTGGAGGGAAATATTGTACAAAATCACATAGTTTAAAGGCATTTTAGGCCATTTTGTTAAAATAATTTGAAATTACTTAAGGAAAAATCATTTTGGCCATAATGGCCTAAATACATCTTCACACTATAAACTGTTTATTTTACAGTTATACCCTTCTTTGTCAAATTTATATTTTTCTTATTAATTTATTTATAAATTATGTTCCAATAAAAGAGAAAGCTTTCTAATACATGGTAAATGGACTAATTTTAGATTTCTCTAACTTTCATACATACAAGGCTTTTAATTTCTTTTAGAAATGTTGTAAAATGGCCAAAGGCCAATACTTATGTAATTTTTTTTCTTCCTTTTCTAATAAAAAATCTATAAAGAATACAAAATTTAGATTGATAATTAGAATACAAAATTTAAAATTTAAATTACAAAATGAGCTCACTCATAAAATTAAATTCAAAATAATTTTAACTGACACTCATCTTCTTGTAAAGTCTATCATAGATGCTTCGATTTTTTCACAAATATAAAAAATAAATTATAAATATGACCGCAAAAGAAAATATTTAAATATAAAAAATAAATTATAAATATGACCGCAAAAGAAAATATTTTTTTTCTTTTCTCTCTTTTACTCCATTTTCACTCTTTCTTTTTATTTTTCATCTTTTTCAAAATAAGAAATTAAATAAAAATAAAATATTCAGATAATGATAAGCAAATAATCCACAAATAAGATATTTAAGACTGAAATTAATCGTTGAAATAAAAAAGTCAAAAAAATCACATATAAGAAGTATACAATATATTACTGAACTTTGTGAGATGGATCATATATCCCTATATGAATTTTGTTTTAGTAAAAAAATAAAACAAATAAATTTTAAAAAGTCAATATTTTCACTTCCATCAAGCGAAAAAGTTATCTGAACTATTTGTGTAACAGTAGGTATATGTGGACCGCTTTATTTAACAAAAGTATATCAAATTTAGATCGCAAAGTTATAATAATGATAATGATGATGATAATGATAATGATAATGATAATGATAATGATAATGATAATGATAATGATAATAATAATGATAATAATAATAATAATAATAATAATAATAATAATCCAACATAATTTGTACAATATTTTTATAAAGATCAAATAATATGTTAGAAATCGACACATTATAAAAAAAATTATATTTTTATATTTAAATATTATTTAAAATTATTTCAATAAGAACATTTAAAACACAATACACTTTAGACATGATGGATATCAATACATTATAAAAAATTATAAGAATCATATAGTTCATATGTATTAACCCTAATTATATAATTAATAGCAACCAAAGAGAATCATGTACCAAAGTTGTAGTTTCACGTCCATGTTTTATGCCTATTTGATAAATTGAGAATGATTACTTATATTTATTAAGTATTAATATAACCTCTAATTAAGTAATTTTACTAATTATTATACTTAAATAAATGTATTTGTAATCATTTGATTGTTTAAGTTATATGCTCTTCAATCTTAATAATTAAAGTTAATATAACTTTTTGATTTTATAATTAAAAAATATGCTTTAATAGAATTTATTGATTATATATATGATTTTATCGATTACTTAATTAAGAATTGGGCCTAATATTTATAAACATATACCATACATTGTAGAAATCTCAAGTAAAGTATGGAGAAATCAAGGATTGTATTGATGAAAATAATGTTGAGTTACAAGCTCCTTACATAGGAGAAGAGTCCTATTCTAGCTATACTAGGAATCCTACTACAACACAAATATATGATTTACATGAGTAGTATTATACTTGTAATGACCCGTTAGACTATTTTGAGAACTAGTCCTCTCTCTTTCATAAATGACCTTTTACATAAATTTTTAATGAGAATTTTGAATTACTCGTTCAACTACAGTTATTTAATTAGCGAGTAAATTTTAAATGTTTAATTTTAGTAATTAGTTAATAGGTCAAGTCTATAATTTATTTAATACCCTGTACTATTTGATCCATATTTATTAAAAATAAGTTATTAGGGTTTGTCACTTTTAATACATAATTATTTTAATTAGATAAAAGAAAGAAAAAGAGAAAAAGGACGGAGAAACTTACCTGGCCGGACGAATGGCGGAGGAAAAGACTGAACATCAGGTTGCAGGTAACAAGCAATTAATGCAACTAGTCCTAAATTTTTATAGATAACTATAGACTAAATGGATGACATCTTTTGTGATTATATGTATTGAATGGACTAAGAATTTAAGGGATTTTGTTTTTCTCAATATTAAAGCCACCAATTCTGCCACGTTTTTGGGGTTAGTGGAGGCAAGATAATGATTGCCTAATGATGAAGTCAAATGGTATATAAAAATTCCGTTGGAATAATGATTCAGTAGTTTATGGTGTGTGCTTCAGAGACACTGGAAAGTATTATTATTTCTTGAGTTAGCGTACCACTTTGATCTTATTTTTCAGTTTTTCTTATAGTGATCTCATTATGATTCAAGTTTTGATATATAGAGATAGTTAATTAAATATTAGGTGTATTGTATTATGTGAATATCATTAGATTTATGATATTGGAAAAGTTGGAACTTAATCCTAGTTTTAAAATTTGGAAAATATGAGAATTAACATGTTAATTGGGGTCAAGGTTATGAACTTGATTATAGATTTGAGTGAGTTTTTGGGTCTAGACTAGAGACATCGTAATATGACCGTTGTTAGTTTTGAAATATTATTTTATGATTACTTGTTTGAATAGATTGCATTTATTTGGAAGTCCAATGAAAGGAGAAAACTCAAGTCCCAGAGTGATCGTTCGACTATTTGAGGCAAGTGGATTTCTAAACTCATGTTAAGTGCATAGAATCGTGTATTTCCTTGTGGTATGTGTTGGGGAGTAATGGGACTTGGTGATGGGTTGACTTGTCCATATTGGATAATTCTAATAATTAAAAGGGGGTAATAAAAGGCAATGTGATATAATTATTGATGTGTGATGTGTTGAGAATGGGTTGAAAGGTTTATTGATTCATTGTTGATGTTCTATCACAATTGTGTTGTTGTGAATTGTGCATTGTGCATTATTATGAAAAATGGTCATCTCCTCATTATTTGTGTGAACATGTCATTTGCATTGGTTATAAGACATGGTTGTGATAAGTGTTATGTGAAATGATAAAGAATAAGAAATTAAAGAGGATGTACCATTTCGAGGGACGTGTCGTGCGCCGCGACATATACTATTCGAGGGACATGTCGCACGCCTCGACAAATTCTATTATCGAGGTATGTGTCGCACACCGCGATGAATTTTATTATCAAGAGTCGTGTCGCACACAGCGACGGATGCATGGACAGATATGTCCCCCATGGGTCCCAGACTGAGAGATAGCGGGTGTGTATCGTTAGGTCAGACATGCATCAGTATACTTGACATTGCATTTCATTACATTGCACATCTTTATCATTGATGAACTTGATCTTGTGTGTTGCCGATCTTGTGAGTGCCTTTCTGTGGAAGTTGTGATTGATGAATATTGAGTTTGTTGTTGAGGATATGTAATTGTTAGAGTGTTTTTGTTGAGCTGTGTGCTATGTAAACTGTGAACTGTTAGGTTGGGCTGGTTTTATGCAGGTTGTAGTTGTGGAGGTTCGGTTGGGGTGTAAGGAGTACCCATATTCTCTTTCCTTAGCTTGTGTTTAGAAGTTTACTTGCTGAGTACCGTGTGGTTTGGTATTCACCCCTTGCTTCTACATTTTTGTAGGTTATGAGCCTGGATCTTCGTGATACTTTCTATTCTCTTCTTTTTTGAGGTTTCTTGGAGATTTGTTAGGTAGCTGTTTGTCATCTCAGCGAACCTTCTTACTCCTATTTATGATCTTGTTCTATTCTAGAAACAATGTCATATGAGACTTGCATTTTTCTTTTGATTCAATTGCAATACTTTAGAGGCTTGTACACGTGTCAACCAGGTTTTGGGGGTCTTATTAAGTTGACTTAGTTATCCGCTCTTATGATATTTTGAGATTTCAATATGTCTTACTTCCGCATAGTTTGTGATATTTGGGTTTGAGGCTGACTTGTCTTGGTGGGATAAAACGAGTGTCATCACATCCATTTTTGGGTCGTGAAAAAATGGTATCAGAGTCCCAGGTTCATAGGTCTCACGTGTATACAAGCCGAGTCTAAGTAGAGTCTCAAGGATTGGTACGGAGACGTCTGTACTTATCTTCAAGAGGCTATAGTGACTTTTAGGAAAAATCTTCACTTCTTGAATCTCTATCGTGCGTACTTGGTCCGATTTTGACTCTTATCGCTTCACTCCATTCACTCTCACTTATAGTGATGACTCATGCGTAGTTGCTCATATGAGCAGTTTGTGTGTTGTGTATGGCTTGGAGGTTAAATTTGGTTTAGATGTGATAAACTTATGAAAAAGATATGTGGTCAAATTCAGAATGTTAAGCGACTCGAAGGGGTTGAGTTAGGTGATGGCTTGACGAAATATTTTGAGAATATCTGAATGATGAGGTTGAACAATGGTTTGAGGAACCTCATGAATGTGTTATCCTTTTTAAGCTAGTTAGCCAACTGTGGGAACATTACTTGTGTGGTATAGGTGATATCTGGAGTGATTCGGAAATTGGAAGTGAAATGATTAAAAGGATGGCTAGATAATGAACATTGTAACTTTGAAAAAATACGGTTAGTAAAGTTGTCATAACATGTATGAGTTTCTTAGCGAATGATGATAATGATATTGCACCAATTGAGGTCAGAATATATACTACGATTTTATAGGTTGTGTGTATATCAAAGAAGGTCATGATACAACTACTTCAATAGTATCGATGTTTACTTGGTTAGAGTTATGGAGTGTGTTACTTCTGCTATCGACCTGATCTAAGAAAGAATGCATATCTCTTGGGATAGAGACGGAATAGATTTGATAATATTTTGTAGTTATTCAATAGATAGAAATGTGTGGGCTATTTGGGTACAATCTTCTCGGTAGGTATGATGTGTTCTAGTGATCGATCTAACGGACTTTCACGATGTGATACTAGTTGTATATAGAAATGGATACGTCGATTGTCAAGTGAGAATACTAACTACTTAAGAAGTTATCATTTGTATCACATGCTCATATAATTAGATTTGATGTTACATTCACGTTTGAGAAACCAACTAGTTTGTTACTATGGACGCTTGGGTTAAACATTGTTTATAAATAAGCTTTTAGTGGTGGATATTTGGTACGATATTAATGTGTTTAGGTTGTGAAATGTATCTCTATGATTTTAAATGAGTGGTGATTTCATCGTAAGCTCCATGGAAGTGGATCGATATTGGGATGACAAGCTTATGGGTAAAGGAAGTCCCAACGAGTATACATGTGTGAAGGTAATTGAGAATTTTAGTAAGAAAGTGTGTATAAAATTGAGTTAGTCCTTTGAATTTGATTGTTATAGTTGGGTTTGAGATATCATGTCGATGACAAGGTTGACTTTGTGGTGATGGCAAGGGCTAACCGAGCATAATTGTAACGACCTGATTCTGTCGTTAGGGAAAAGCCAATGGGGAAAGAATTGGGGTCAGAAAACTTGATCTTAGCGTGATTCCTAGCCTAGTCCAGATTTGGATGAAATCTGAGTCAGTGAAGTCTAGGAAAATATGGTAATGAATGAGAGATCTAATTATGATTTTGATCATATGAGTAGATAGCTAAGACGTTAAGGAAACCGTACGACTTTATGAAATCGAATTCGGGCGAGTAAAACTCTCGAAACTGATCTTAGCGTGAACGAGTAGTTTTGAATGTCATGGGTTGAAGGTGTGTTGTGAAATGGGGGTTTGAAACTCTAAATTCAACTCTCTGTCTCCGTGCAAGCCACCAGGGCGGGGCCGCTGTAGCGGGTTAGGGTCCGCCACAGCGGGACAGTCGCGACTTAAGTCAGAAATAAACCCCAAAAAAGTCATTATTCTGCAAACTTCATTCTTAAGAGTTAGGAGACGACCCCAGGTGATTTCTTGAAGATTTTTCACAACTTTTGGTGCTAAAGGTAAGGATTTCTCCCCCCGAATCCGTTTTTCGATCCGTAGAACGTAAAATTATGGGTAATTATCATTGGGGGAGGTTTTTGATCTGAAATTGATGGTGGAAAAAAGCCCTAGCTGCACCTTGGGATCATGGGTTTGGTCTTGGGTTATTGGGTTTGTTGTAATCCGAGTAAATTAGACATTAATTATTGATCCTTGTGTTATATTAATTGTTTGTAGACCTAGAACAAGCGGAATGAATTCGGAAAGGAAAGAATCGAGTATTCTAGGAGGATTCAAGCTTGGTTTCGAGGTAGGTGATGGTTTCATATTTGTGTGATGTATGTTTGTATTTGTTTCATTGTAATGCATGTATGTATGCGAATGTTGCACTATTGATCACACCTAATGTAAATGAGTATGAATGAATGATTGTAAGCCATGAATCAATACTTGATTGTATGATTATGAGAATGTACATTGTGATTATGATTGTGGCATGTTGAATGGATCGGGTGTCACGTTCCGACACACTAACTGAGATCGAATGTCACGTACCGACATATATATTAGATCGGGTGTCACGATCTGGCACACTAACTTGGATTGGGTGTCACGATTCGACACACTAACAGTTAGGGTATAGGTTCCATTAGAGTACCATTGACTTGTTATATATGCATATTATTGAAAATGTGGAATTGTACATTGCTCCTGAAATGATAGTTGATATTGTATATGTTCAGTATATGCATGTTTACTGTTGTAACTGCTTATGTATGTTCAATTACTGGAATAGCCGCGTGATCCTACCAGTACACTGTGGTTGTGTACTGATACTGCACTTGCTCTTTCCTTGTTGAGTACAAGGTATCTTTAGGCGGCTAGTGACAGACCTCATCCAGGAGATCAGTGATCGACATCGAATTCAAGGGTGAGCCAGTTCTTCCAGGCTGCCATGAGTTCACGTTATGTTTAGTCCATTTCTATTCGAAAGTTAGACTAGTACATTAGATATTCCTATGTTTAGTTTGGGTTGTACCCATTTTCTTAGACTTGTTGAACTTTAGATGTTCTGGTACATTGAATTTCAGATTCTAGGGATGTGTTCCGCAATATTTTAGTAATTGGTTTGTTAGACTTCCAGAGTTTATGGGAACTCCACTTTATTTTTGCATTTAAACCTTCTTCCGTATCTTTAAATGTCTAGCTTTTGGGTTAGCTGATTAGTATTAATGGTTCTCCCACCAGAGGAGTAGTGTGGGTGCCAATCACGACGGTCTGGGTCGTGACAAAGTTGATATCAGAGCCCTAGGTTTGTTGATCTTGGTGTACCAAAACGAGTTTAGTAGAGTCTTGCGGAACGGTACAAAGACGTCTGTACTTTTCTTCAAGAGGTTATAGGACTCTAGGAAATCTCTCTGTCTTCTCTTCTCTCCTTTCGTGCTATAACTTGATTCCAATTGGTATCTGGTGATCCAAATTGGTATCTAATTTCCTTCACTCTTCTGTCCGCAGATGGTTAACACTAGATTCAACAGCGTCAGGCCCGTAACTCCCGTCAATGAGCCAGTTGAGGAATCCACAGCAAGAGGTCACGGCCGAGGCCGGGGTAGAGGAAGAGAAAGGGGCAGAGGCCGAGGAAGGGTAGCACCTACTAGGGGTGGAGCACCAGTCGAGAATGCTCCCATAGATGAGGTTCCTCCCGCACATCATGAAGAGGTAGAAGAGAATCTAGAAATCGAGGATGAGGAGGATGTTGGACAGGAAGAGGATGCACCGGCTAGGAATAACGGCGTTCCTCCCTTAGACCCAGTGTTAGCTCAACAAATCATGTATTTTCTGAAATGGTTGGTTGGTCCTGGAATCCTTCCAGCAGTGCAAGCTACTAAACCCCCAACCAACCTCCCCGTTACTGTTACTAGTCCCAGGGGAGATGCAACATTAGGTACTGATGCCTTTTTCCGTCCTTTGTTGGGTCCTGTAATGATTGGTAATGAGCATGAGATGCTGACTAAGTTTCTAAAGACGCCTATGAATTCATCTTGGATTGTTATGAGAGGCTGCATAAGTTAGGTATTGTACACCAGCATGGGGTGGAGTTCGTGACCTTCCAGCTGCAGGGTGAGGCTAAGCAGTGGTGGAGGGCCTACGTGGAATGTAGATCGTCAGTTTTACCCCCACTCACTTGGACCTAGTTTTATGCTCTGTTTTTGGAAAAGTATGTGCCCCAGACCTTGAAAGATCGTAAGAAGGATGAGTTCATGGCTTTGGAGCAAGGTGATATGTATGTGTCTTCTTATGAGGCTAAGTTCCATGCTTTGTCTAGATATGCTACGCAATTGGTGACTACTGAGGAAGAAAGGACCCGTCGTTTCATAAAGGGATTAAACTTTGAGTTACAGGTATTGTCTATGCACATGAATTCTGCAGGGAAAAGTTTTAATGAGGTAACAGATTTTGTGAAGAAAGTGGATGGGGTGAGGCGCGATGGGTAGGCTAAGGCGTTGGTTAGAAAGCTAAGAGCACATGTAACTTTCAGGGTTCCTACTCCAGAGGTTCAGGGAGGCTGACACTTGTAGCCCGGCCAATTCAGTTTGCTATGCCCACTTCTACATGTAATTACTTAGGAACTCCACCTCAAAATTTGATTCAGGATAGCAAGGGAGCCGCACCTTCGGCGGACAGCAGGCCATCTTTTGATCGTACTTGTTATAATTGTGGAGATCCTGGGAATATGAGGAGAGATTGTCCCCACCCACGCATGTTGGATCCCGTGAAACAGTAGACTAGAGCAGTGGTACCCGCGGGAAATTGTAATAATAGTCGAGGACATCCACAAGGTGGGCGAGGAGGAAATCAGTGAGGCCGTGGAAGTCGGGGAAATGGTAACGCAGGTAGAGGTACGGTGCAACCAGGCAGGGAAGTCGCCCGTCAAGATGACAGGGCTCAGTATTATGCCTTTCCAGGCAAGAGCGAGGCAGAGTCTTCTGAAGCAGTGATCATATATACTATTCTTGTCTGTGATCGGATGGCTAATGTGTTATTTGATCCGGGTTCTACTTATTCTTATGTGTCCGTTCAGTTTGCCCTGGGATTTGATATGATTTGTGATGTACTTAATGCCCCCATCCATGTTTCTACCCCAGTTGGAGAGTCTGTCATAGTCACCCATGTCTATCGTGCTTGTCCTATTTTGTTTATGGGTTTTCAGACTTGGGCTGATTTGGTTATTTTGGATATGACTGACTTCGATATCATCTTAGGCATGACTTGGTTGTCCTCCTATTATAATGTGCTTAATTGTAATACTAAGTCTATGACTCTAGAGATCCATGGTACGAAAAAATTACAGTGGGAAGGGGTGGACAAGCCTAAGCCAGCTAAGATCATATCCTCCATTCGGGCTAGGAAACTGGTGGGGCAGGGTTGTTTGGCCTATTTGGCTCATATTCGGGATGTTGAGGTTGAGTCTCCCTCTATTGAATCTATTCCTCTAGTTTCAGGATTTAGAGAAGTGTTTCATACTGATTTGCCTATTATGCCTCCGGATAGAGATATAGATTTCTGCATTGATTTGGAGCTCGCCCCATTTCTATTCCTCCTTACCGTATGGCTCCAGCAGAACTAAGAGAGCTTAAGGCTCAAATTCAAGAGCTTGATAAAGGATTCATTCGTCCTAGTTCTTCCCTATGGGGTGTCACTGTCTTGTTTGTTAAGAAAAATGATGGTAGTATGAGAATGTGCATAGACTATCGCCAACTGAATTGGGTCACCATTCAGAACAAACATCCACTACCTCAGATAGATGATCTTTTTGACCAGTTGCAGGGTGCATCCGTTTTCTCTAAGATTGATCTAAGGTTTGGCTATCATCAGTTAAAGATTAGGCCTGAGGATATACCAAAAACGGCGTTCAGAACCCGCTATGGGAACTATGAGTTTCTAGTAATGTCGTTTGGGTTAACAAATGTGCCTGCGGCTTTCATGATTTTGATGAATAGGGTGTTCAAACCATTTCTTGATTCGTTTGTTATAGTATTTATTGATGACATTTTGGTTTATATGAAAAGTGAGGAAGAGCATGCCAACTATGTTCGAATTGTTCTGGGTGTTCTTGGGAAACAAAAGTTGTATGCGAAATTTTCTAAGTGTGAATTTTGGTTGACTTTGGTTTCCTTTTTGGGGCATGTACTTTCAAGGGAAGGGGTAATGGTAGATCCCCAAAAGATTGAAGCAGCCAGGAATTGGGTCCGACCTAGTTCTGTGACTGAAATTAAGAGTTTTGTGGGGTTCGCTAGTTACTATCGATGGTTTGTGAAAAACTTCACCTCTATTGCCACATTTGACAAGGTTTACCAAAAAGGAGGTACCTTTTGAATGGACTGAAAAATGTGAGGAGAGCTTTCAAAGGCTCAAGACTCTCTTGACCACAACACCTATTCTTGCACTACCGGTCAAAGGTAAAGATTTTATTGTTTATTGTGATGCTTCACATTCAAGTTTGGGTGCGGTGTTGATGCAGGATAAGAATGTCATAGCTTATGCATCGCGGCAGTTGAAAGTACATGAGCGAAATTACCCAACATATGATTTGGAGTTGCCAGCAGTAGTGTTTGCTCTCAAGATCTTGCGGCATTATATTTATGGTATTAAGTGTGAGGTATTTACTGACCACCGTAGCCTGCAACACGTATTCACTCAAAAGGATCTAAATCTGAGACATTGAAGGTGGATGGAGTTACTTAAGGATTATGCTGTGACCATCCAGTATCATCCGGGTAAGGCTAACGTGGTGGCAGACGCATTAAGCTGGAAGGCGGTGAGTATGGGTAGTCTATCTTGCTTGGGTGTGACCAAGCGACCTTTGGCTAAAGAAATTCAACATTTGGAGTCTAAGTTCATGCAGTTGGGCATCTCAGAAAAAGGTGGGGTGTTAGCTTGCATTGAGGTTAAGGCCACCTTCATTGAGGAGATCAAGGCCAAACAGTTTGAGGATGAGAATTTGAATGAACTTAGAAAGAAGACAGTGATTGGTAAGGCACAAGATATGGTTCTTGATTCGGGGGGTGTGCTCAGTTTTAAAGGAAGGATTTGTGTTCCTAGAGTGGGCGACTTGATTCAGAATTTATTGACAGAATCCCATGGTTCGCGGTATTCCATTCATCGGGGTGTGACCAAGATGTACCGAGACTTGAAATGACTTTATTGGTGGCCTGACATGAAGAAAGACATAGCAGAGTTTGTGGCTAAGTGTCAAAATTGCCAACAAGTAAAATATGAGCATCAAAGGCCGGCAGGTTTGCTTCAGAGAATGCCAATTCCAAAATGGAAGTGGGAAATGATATCTATAGATTTTGTGGTTGGTCTCCCCAAGACCTTGGGGAAGTTTGATTCTATTTGGGTAGTGGTTGACAGATTGACTAAGTCATCCCACTTCATTCCATTCAGAGTAGACTATAATGCGCAGCAATTGGCTAAGGTGTATGTGAAGAGATAGTAAGGCTGCACGGAGTTCCCCTTTCTATCATTTCGGACCGTGGTACGCAGTTCACCTCCAAGTTTTGGGGAAAATTACATGAGGAGTTGGGTACGCAACTCACTTTTAGCACAACCTTCCATCTGCAAATGGACAGACAGTCAGAGAAGACTATTCAAGTGTTAGAGTACATGTTGAGGGCATGTGTGATTGACTTTGGAGGACATTGGAATAAGTTCCTACCTTTGTATGAGTTCTCCTATAATAATAGTTACCACTACAACATTGATATGGCACCATTTGAGGCACTTTATGGGAGAGGATGTAGATCACCCATAGGATAGTTTGAGGCTGGAGATATGAAACCTTTGGGGGTTGACTTGGTGAAGGATGCTCAGGATAAGGTAAGAAGCATCCAAGCTAAGCTCCTAACAGCCCAAAGTCGACAAAAAAAGTATGCAGACCATAAGGTAAGAGACATGGCATTTTTGACTGGTGAGAAAGTTCTTCTTAAGGTGTCACCCATGAAAAGGGTGATGAGATTCGACAAGAAGGGCAAGCTTAGTCCTCGATATATTGGACCCTTTGAAGTTCTTGACCATGTAGGGCCAGTGGCGTATAGGTTAGCTTTACCTCCTAACTTATCGGGAGTTCATCCGGTATTTCATGTATCCATGTTGAAGAGGTATCATGGAGACGGGGATTATATCATAAAATGGGACTCAGTTATGTTAGACAAAGACCTTCAGTATGAGGAAGAACTGATTCCAATTCTTGATCGTGATGTCCGGAAGCTGAGGACCAAGGAGATTCAGTCCGTGAAATTTCAATGGAAGCATCGTCCGGTTGAGGAAGCCACTTGGGAGATCGAGAAGGACATGCGAGACAAGTATCCTCAGTTATTCAATACTTCAGGTACTACTCTACCCTTAATTTAGCCAATCTTTCCTAGTTGATCACTCGGGGACGAGTGACAGGTAAATTGGTATCTATTGTAACAACCTGATTCTGTTGTTAAGGAAATGCCAATTGGAAAGAATTGGGGTTAGAAAACTTTTGGGTAGTAACTTAGAAATTCCTAGCCTAGTCCAGATTTAGACGAAATCTGAGTCAGTGAGGTCTAGGGAAATCTGTTAATGAATGATAGATCTAATTATGATTTTGATCACATGAGTAGATAGCTAAGACGTTAAGGAAATTGTATGACTTTACCGAATCGAATTCAAGCGAGTAGAACTCTCGAAACTGATCTTAGCGTGAATGAGTAGCTTTGAATGTCATGGGTTGAAGGTGTGTTGTGAAATGGGGGTTTGAAACTCTAAATTTGACTCTCTGTCTCCGTGCAAACCACAAGGGCGGGCCCGCTGTAGCGGGTTAGGGTCCGCCACAACGGGACAGTCGTGACTTAAGTTAGAAATAAACCCCAAACACGTCATTATTCTGCAAACTTCGTTCTTAAGACTTAGGAGACGACCCCAGGTGATTTCTTGAAGGTTTTTCATGACTTTTGGTGCTAAAGGTAAGGATTTCTCCCCCCAAATCATTTTTTTGATCCGTAGAATGTAAAATTGTGGGTATTTATCATTGGGGAAGGATTTTGATTTGAAATTGATGGTGGGAAAAAGCCCTAGCTACACCTTAGGATCATGGGTTTGGTCCTGGTTTGTTGGGTTTACTGTAATCCGGGTAAATTAGACCTTAATTATTGATCCTTGTGTTATATTAATTGTTTGTAGACCTAGAACAAGCGGAACGAATCCGGAAAGGGAAGAATCGAGTATTCTAAGAGGATTCAAGCTTGGTTTTGAGGTAGGTGATGGTTTGATTTCATGTTTGTGTGATGTATGCTAGTATTTGCTTCATTGTAATGCATGTATGTATGCGAATGTTGCACTATTGATCACACCTAATGTAAATGAGTATGAATGAATGATTGTAAGCCATGAATCAACACTTGATTGTATGATTATGAGAATGTACATTGTGATTGTGATTATGGCATGTTGTATGGATCGGGTAACACATTCTGACACACTAACTGGGATTGGATGTCACGTACCGACATATATATTAGATCGGGTGTCACGATCCGATACACTAACTTGGATCCGGTGTCACGATCTGGCACACTAACAGTTTGGGTATGGGTTCCATGAGAGGACCATTGATTTGTTATATATGCATATTATTAAAAATGTGGAATTGTACATTGCTCCTGAAATGATAACTGATATTGTATATGTTTGGTATATGCATGTTTACTATGTTGTAACTTCTTATGTATGTTCACTTACTAGAATAGCCGCGTGATCCTACAAGTCCACTGTGGTTGTGTACTGATACTGCACTTGCTCTTTCCTTGTTGAGTACAGGGCATCTTCAAGGGGCTACTGACAGACCTCATCTAGGAGATCAGTGATCGATATCGAATTCAAGGGTGAACAAATTCTTCCAGGCTTCCATGAGTTCTCATTATGTTTAGTCCATTTCTATTCGGACTTAGGCTAGTACATTAGATAATCCTATGTTTAGTTTGGGTTTTACCTATTTTATTAGACTAGTTGAACTTTAGATGTTTTGGTACGTTGACTTTCAGATTCTAGGGGTATTTTCTGCAATGTTTTAGTAATTGTTTTGTTAGACTTCCAGAGTTTATGGGAACTCCACTTTATTTTTGTATTTAAACCTGCTTTCGTATCTTTAAATATCTAGCTTTTGGGTTAGCTGATTAGTATTAATGGTTCTCCCACCGGAGGGGTAGTATTGGTGTCAATCACGATGGTCTGGGTCGTGACAATAATGGTTGTAAGAGTTTGTGATGGATTATGATTGAGATGCAACTATATGACAAGGATTGTTGGTTAAATGAATTTTTGTATTGTAAGGAAGACTTGCGAGTATCTAAGGTTGTGGTTTGCTACTATTTGGTAGTAACGTGGTTGCATAGAAAGTTGTAGTAGGTGTTGAAACACCGCTTGAATAGAATTGAAGGAGCTAGAGTCATAAATGGAAAGAATTAGTGGGATGTAGTTTAGCTTTCAGAAGGAGGAGAGAATAAGGATATTTACGTTAATTGCAAGGGCTAAAGATGTATCTTCATAAATAGTGGATAATTGGATACAGGGACATGTGGTTTCATCTGTTTTGCTCTGATTATGTTAATAGTGTCACGGGTTCATCAGATTGATTAAAAACTATTGGATAAGACTTGATAAAAGAGTATACAGATGTTCAGCTCGAGTGTGATGATAAGTTCTTTTGTGGTTTTGAGTTTGATAATGAATATGGTTGGATTATTAGCGAAGGATATGATAAGGTCGATGGAGAGGCGATTAATTATAGGCTAAGATACGTGAATCCATAAAGACCTTCAATGTATGGGCTAATATTGATAGATAATGGGATTGTGTTACACGGTTGGGATAAAAAAATCAAGTTTTTCATTATGCGTCTGTATTCGTGGTAGTATGTTTTGTCAAGATATGGATTGATAAGGTAAGAAATGATTGATCGCATTGAGTATTGAGCATTTAGAAGGACTTGTGCATAATTTGGTTACTTTTGATTGTTAAAGGACCTAAGGGGGGTTTCACGTAATATTTTGGTTTAGAGGATAATGTAAAAATGTCAAGGGTTGTTGGTCAAAGAATAAGATTGGTAAGCGAGTCAACAAAAGGAACAAGAGTCTAGTGTGTTGAAGAGTTCAAGATAGTTAGAATTTTACACCATGGGAAGAATTTAAGAAAAGTGAAGGATAAAACCTCTCGTATAGACCCTTAGTTCAAATTTGAAGGTAGTAGGGTTTTTCGCCTTTGAGTTTAGAAATGACTATGCAATGTGAACTGGGTTGTCACAAGCTCACTAGAGGTTATTAGTGACTTTTACAAAGATTGAGTTTTTGTTCGACTAATAAACATTGATATGTGGAAGATGTTGCATTTTTTGTATTGGTTTGAATTTTTTGAATTATGGTAGGTGATTTATGGATACACCACATGGTGGACCTACAGTTCTACATGGTTATTGATGACTTTGAGGGGATTGAAACTATTTTTTTATGAGACAACACAGACTGTTGTGATGTGTTACATAGACACTTGATGGTAAATAGAGATTATGTGCTCATAATATATAGAATTATTGGGGTGACCAAGAATTTCTTAAGTGTTGGTATGAGGTATATGATGGTTTGAATAATAGTTGAAACTTAGTATGTGCTAAATTGTGTGGAGTTGACATTGGACGTGATTGAATAGCTTTATGTCGATGAGAAAGTACTATCAAATTTAAAATTACTGCAATCAGCCTTGTGTGGGACCCATATCTATCATGGGATGCTTAAATGGAAAGAGATGGAGCCATAGTTAGAAATTTTTGGAAGCTACAATGTGCTTGCTAAGAATACTTTGATACTAGTGACGGTTTGAGAATAAGGTAAATGAATGGTATGGTTATGATGTTTGTTGGTATTAAGAGTGTTGGCTTCAATAGAGTACTGTGAGAAGTATGTGAGGTTTGATAAATCAAGTATGTGTAAGATTATAATGGGGATTAGACTAGTTGATTGTGGGTGGCTTAAAATCAAAGAGATGGAGTCATATGAATGGAAATGTTTGATATGGGCACTATGGAGGGAGTATATTGTGTTATTCGATTTTGGTTCTGTACATTCTTATGTGACCCACCTACTTCGTTTCAGACATAATTTGGAGTATAATTCGTTGTATATGCTCACGTGTGTTTTATATCTATGGGTGAATCCCTAATGGTGGATCGGATGTACCAATCCTCTTATGTCCTCTTGATAGGGTAGGATCCTTGGACAGACTTGGTCATTTCAGTTATGATAGATTTGGTGTTGTTTGAGATAGTTAAAGTATACCAGTAGTTCTACACACACAACTTTGCTTATGAGAATTTATAGGAGAGCTACCATGAATATTTATAGTTGTCCGACAGACTTAAGATTTATCTCATCATCGGTATCACATTTTGGCTATGTGTGATTGAATGTGGGGACCATTGGGTCTAGTTTTGTTGTTCTTAAAGTTTGTCTACAATCACAACTACTGATCTAGCATTTTGATAGTGTTGTTAGAGGTTTAGTATACTTAGATGTATCACTCTCTAGGTGGTAACTTGATCATTTCCTTCTTTGGGTTAGATAAGTTTCATTCTCTCTTGATGGGTACCCGATGTCTAAAGATCAGATTTTTATAACTTAAGCTCGTGAAAAGATTGTGTTGTGAAAAGGGAATCGTGATAAGATATGTGATGGTATGTGCATTATGAGTGTCTGGTGGTTGATTCAGGCTAACTTCTGGTTGTAGTCAGTATTGATTCAGAAGGTTATCTTGGTTATGTGAGAAAAGATTCGTCATGATGATTGTGTTAAGGTCCA
The DNA here is from genome assembly GCA_029582245.1 of Solanum etuberosum. NCBI lineage: Eukaryota > Viridiplantae > Streptophyta > Magnoliopsida > Solanales > Solanaceae > Solanum > Solanum etuberosum. Next base: position 25,037 of record JAJONR010000767.1, read on the forward strand.
ATGAGTTTCAGTTTAGATTGGGTTCACGGGTTAGTCTGTGGCTTAATAATCACTCCTGATTTGTAGATCTTCCAAAGTTTGATTCGAAAGTTTAGTTCATAATAGTTGATCTTGATGGAATGGTTTTAAGGATGAGCTCACTTAGAGATATAAACACTCACTCTAGAAGATCATGACTTAGAATTTTTGTAACATAGTTATTCTTCCTTCTTCTTCTTTATTATGTTCGAGGACGAACATGATTTTTAGTGGTGGATAATATAATGACCCGTTAGGCTATTTTGAGAACTAGTCCTCTCTCTTTCATAAATGTCCCTTTACGTAAAATTTTAATGAGATTTTTGAATTACTCGTTCAACTACAGTTATTTAATTAGCGGGTAAATTTTAAATGTTTAATTTTAGTAATTAGTTAATGGATCAAGTCTATAATTTATTTAACACCCTGTACTATTTGATCCATATTTATTAAAAATAAGTTATTAAGGTTTGTCTCATTTAATACATAATTATTTTAATTAGATAAAAGAAAGAAAAAGAGAAAAGGGACGGAGAAACTTACCTGGCCGGACGAATGGCGGAGAAAAGACTGAACATCAGGTTGCAGGTAACAAGACATTACTGCAACTAGTCCTAATTTTTTATAGATAATAATATACTAAATGGATGACATGTTTTGTGATTATATGAATTGAATGGACTGAGAATTTAAGGGATTTTGTTTTTCTAAATATTAAAGCCACCAATTCTGCCACGTTTTTGGGGTTAGTGGAGGCAAGATAATGATTGCCTAATGATGAAGTCAAATGATTTATAAAAATTCCCTTGGAATAATGATTCAGTAGTTTATGGTGTATGCTTCAGAGGCACTGGAAAGTATTATTATTTCGTGAGTTAGCGTACCACTTTGATCTTATTTTTCAGTTTTTTCAGTTTTTCTTATAGTGATCTCATTATGATTCAAGTTTTGATATATAGAGAGTTAATTAAATATTATGTGTATTGTATTATGTGAATATCATTAGATTTATGATATTGGAGAAGTTGGAACTTAATCCTAGGCTTAAAATTTGGAAAATATGAGAATTGACATGTTAATTGGGATCAAGGTTAGGAACTTGATTATAGATTTGAGTGAGTTTTTGGATCTAGACTAGACACATCGTAATATGGGTGTTGTTAGTTTTGAAATCTTATTTTGTGATTACTTATTAGAATAGATTGCATTTATTTGGAAGTCCAATGAAAGGGGAAGACTCAAGTCCCAGAGTGATTGTTCGACTATTTGAGGCAAGTGGATTTCTAAACCCTTGTTAACTGCACAGAATCGTGTGTTTTCTTGTGGTATGTGTTGGGGAGTAATGATACTTGGTGATGAGTTGACTTGTCCATATTGGATAATTCTAATGATGAAAAAGGGGTAATAAAAGGCAATGTGATATAATTATTGATGTGTGATGTGTTAAGAATGATTTGAAAGGCTTATTGATGTGTTGTTGTGAATTGTGCATTGTTATGAAAAATGGTCATCTCCTCATTATTTGTGTGAACATGTCATTTGCATTGGTTATGAGGCATGGTTGTGATAAGTGTTATGTGAACTGATAATGAATAAGAAATTAAAGAGGATGTACCATTTCGAGGAACATGTCGCGCGCCGCGACAGATACTATTCTAGGGACGTGTCGCACGCCGCGATGAATTCTATTATCGAGGGACGTGTCGCACACCACGAATAATTTTATTATCAAGGGTCATGCCGCACGCCGCGACGGATGCATGGAGAGAAATGTCCCCCATGGTTTCCGGACTGAGAGACAGCGGGTATATATCGTTAGGTCAGACATGCATCACTATACTTAACATTGCATTTCATTGCATTGCATATCTTTATCATTGATGAACTTGATCTTGTGTGTTTCCGATCTTGTGAGTGCCTTTCTGTGGAAGTTGTAATTGATTAATATTGAGTTTGTTGTTGAGGATATGTAATTGTTAGAGTGTTGTTGTTGAGTTGTGTGCTATGTAAACTGTGAACTGTTAGGTTGGGCTGGTTTTATGCAGGTTGTAGTTGTGGAGGTTCATATGGGGTGTAAGGAGTACCTGTATTCTATTCCCTCATCTTGTGTTTAAACGTTTACTTGTTGAGTACCTTGTGGTTTGGTACTGACCCCTTGCTTCTACATTTTTGTAGGTTATGAGCCTGGATCTTCGTGATACTTTCTGTTCTTTTTTTTTCGAGGCTTCTTGGGGATTTGTGAGGTAGTTGTTTGTCATATCAGTGAACCTTCTTACTCCTATTTATGATCTTGTTCTATTCTAGAAACAATGTCATATGAGACTTACATTTTTCTTTTGATTCAATTGTAATACTTTAGAGGCTTGTACACGTGACAATCAGATTTTGGGTGTTTTATTAAGTTGACTTAGTTATCCGCTCTTATGATATTTTGAGATTTCAATATGTCTTACTTCCGCATAGTTTGTGATATTTGTGTTTGAGACTGACTTTTCTTGATGGGATAAGACGAGTGCCATCACATTCATTTTTGGGTCGTGACAATACTATAACTCAAATACCTTATCCTAGTCGACTTTTAGCCTCCTAAACGATACAGTAGCTTATTGGTACATAACTTAGGATTCAGTAGTCTTGTCCTAGTATGACTCTAACTCTAACTCGTCAGCCAGCTTAAATGGACCAGTTCCTTTGACATGTTCCATCAAGCTTCAGGCTTCCTTCAACATACATAAGTATGTATATGATTTTATTTTCATTTCTATTTTTATTTTTATTTTGAAACATCTTCTTAATTAATATAATTGAAGTAACTAATCATGTATTTGTGGTTAGAAATGGCGAAATGATTTTAATAATTACTATAAATTATTATATTTTTGTTTAGAGCAATTAGAATATACAAAATTTGATATGTTATTCGAGGTATAGTTATAAATGTCTTATTATATTTTTTTCATATTAAAACATCTAATTCTCAAAATTATATTCTTATTTTCTTCTTAAAAGAAAAGCGCACACATTGTATGAACGACTAATAATCATGGTAGAATTGTATATAATTTTATTCGTTGATTATATTTAAACAAAATCAATTGTAAATTTGAAAATTCATACTTAATTCAATTTACTAAATTGTGTATTACCGAGTAATTAGTATATTTTTAATGGAGAATATATCTATTATTAACATGAATTTTAATTGTCTCCCTCGATAGAAAATTCTTACTAATACCCACGTTTTGAGCTTTAATTAAAATAAAAAATTAGACCCACGTTCTCTCACTTCTCATTCCCTCCATGTTTATGTTTCTTTGTTAAAATCTCCACGTCTCTCTTATCAAACTTCACCCTTTTTTCTCCAGAAATCGTAAAAACCTTCAAAAAGATTTATATTAACAAAAATTGTAGTTATATTGCATAATAGAATTTGTATTCATCTTGCATAAACATAATTTGTATTTGGCTTGCCTAAACATAATTTGTATTCATTTTTTTAAAACCATATATAATGTCATTGAGAAAGAAATTACATTTGAAGAAGCAGGGCTACGTGTCACGACCCAGGGGTACCCCTTAGATGTAACAAGGTGTACAAGATCCCGAGAGGCCTCATACAAGCCACTTAGCATATCATAACATAAAGTAATATAAATGATGCGGAAATTAAGACATTTCAAAGCAATCAAAGTCTTTATAAAATGAGTGGAAGTCTAATACAATTGTCTCAAACCATCTAATCAACATGAATAAATCTTGGGACACAGCCCATACAATAGTCCAAACATAAAAGAAAGGCATAAAGGAAAAAGGGTGGTCAAATCCTCGATTGCTATGAGAACTCACCAAATATTCACTCCTTGATCAACTAGGGACCTAGCCACAAGTGTGAGAATCAATGTCGCCGGACCCTACATTTTTTTATAAGAAATGTAGGCAAGAGTATGCGTTAGTACAAACATGTACTAAATATAATAGGTAGCATAAACAACATAACCATAATGGTTAGTCACTACAAACCATAAGCATAATCAATGAACATAAATCATCATCATAATAAGAAGGGAACACTTCTCCAACAACCTTACTTATCCTTTAGTCAAGACTTGGGTCATCCGCCTCTAGTCAAGCTTACCTCATGGAAGGCATCTCAAGCAACAATCCAAGATATTCATTTATCATAACATAGTTCACATTATTCATACATACTTTTAAAAACATGGGGATTCGCCTTCTTGCCTAACTTACAAAGGCTAATGGGTATTCGCTTCTTGCCTTACTTACTTTCAAGCTCATGGGTACTCACCTCCACAATCACATCATATGACACGGGTACTCACCTCCACATCATTTCATAAGGATCATGGATACTCGCCTCCATGTCCATTCATCATAATAGGAACGTGGGGAATCACTTCTTGTTAAATTCTAAGGAGTATGAGAAATCACCTCATATCCTTCTAATATGGAGGTCAAGGGTAGTCGCCTCTAGCCTCATCAATTACATACTCTTTTAGTCTAGATTAATTTTAGATGAGCAATCCTTTCAATCTAGAATCATTCATGTGAGTAAACCTTTTGACATATCATCAATTACATACTCTTTTAGTCTAGATTAATTTTAGATGAGCAATCCTTTCAACCTAGAATCATTCACGTGAGTAAACTTTTTGACATTCATACATTCATAATTAAAAAATTCATGTGGGAAGTATCCCTTCCACAACACTAACATCAATTACCAACAATTCATATCATAAGCTTTACTCTCACAGCACTACATCTCATGATCATCATCTATGCTTTATTCTCAAGCAATTCTAATCATAATTCATCAATCCTATAGGGAGATATCTAAACCCATAAAGTTTCCCTTCAAGGCATCAACCTAATTTTATCAATTCTAGGTTAGAATCATGGAATAGGCATGGGTACATGTAATTTCATTCTAAAAACATGCAATTCTATCAATTCAATCATAAACAATCATAATCCACTCAATTGGATCAACATTCATCATAACCCATAACTTTGGAAGAAACCCTAACTAGAATTGGGGAATTCTTCTTCAAATTGGGAGAATTCTAGGAGACTTCATGGGAGGAAGGATCCCATGGATAAAAAGCCATCATACCTTAATCACAAAGCCCATAAATGCTTGAGGATTGGAAACTTGAGCTTGATCCTAGCTTGAGCTCTTTCTTCTTCTTCAAGTTCTAGAGAGAATTATTTGAGAGAAGAACTTTTGGGTTTTCTTTTAGATTCTAGGGAGAATGACTTAATTTGGGAGAAATTTTGGAATAGAATGCTTATATATGTTTCTAGGTTAGGGGTAAAACGACGTAGTATAACTTTAAGAAAACTATGAAAAACGCAAAGGACCCTAACTTATTCTTGGGGTTGCTGCACGCTGAGGCTCACCCAAGGGCACTTGGCTATTCACCAAGTGAGCCCTTGGCTCGCCAAATTTTCCAGTAGCTCAAACCATGGGGAAGACCACTAGGCGATGGAGGAGGGAGGTTTGGCGAAGCGCCGAAGGGAATGGCGAGCCCCGACCTGGCTCGCCCAATTTTCCAGTACCTTGGGCCATGGAGACAGTCCACTAGGCGATTGTGGGTGGACTTGGTGGATCACCAAGTCACTTTGGCGACCACACTGCCCCTCGCCAAGTTGTCTTAGGGAGGAAATGTTTTCCTTCTTCAATTTCCGAGGTATTATAGGCTCTTGCCCTCTTCCATGGATTTTTCCTCCCCTCACACTTAGCCCTCGTTTAGCCTACTAGATTCCACGTTGTTACATTATCTCCCCTTGGGAATATTCGTCCTCGAATGACGTTTCTAGACACCTTTCAGAAGTAAAGACTCAATACTAGCCACCCATTATGTATGCAACTCATCAAATGCACACAACTAAGAAGGAACTTCACCTCCAAGCTAAACATGTTCAATGCAATACAAGGAAGTAGGAACTACATCTAACAACCCAATATGCATGAAAATTTCAGATTTCTTACATTTAAGGAGGAACTATCATCTCCAAACTTAAAAGCATGCTCAACACAATCTCATGGAGCCTATATGCAATCAATACTCAAAGCACATACTCAAGGAGGAAATCTCTACTCCAAGTCAAGTCATGTTCAACAATTCATCTCATGAAGTGTATGGGCAACTCATACTCAATGCACAACAACATGAGGAAAAATAATTCACATAAGTTATTCCTTTCAAAACTTAAGCTTTTTCATGAACATGCATATCAAGGAAATCATGGAAACACATAAAACACACATGACTTCTAATCATGGAACAACCAAGAGGAAATTCATTACCTCAAGATAGAGTAGGAGTATAAGGAAAAATATGAGGATATCGGGACTTCATATCCGCCTCGGCCTCCCAAGTAGCACCCTCAACTAGATGGTTTCTCCATAACACTTTCACGAAAGCAACCTCTTTGCTCCTTAATTTCATAACTCGCCGATCAAAAATCTCAACCGGAACTTCTTCATAAGAAAGGTTCTCTTTCACTCCCAATCCTTCTAAGGGAACTATGGATGTTGGATCCCCAACACACTTCTTAAGCATAGAGACATGGAAGACAGGATGCACGGTTGCCAACTCATTTGGAAAATCTAGCTCATAAGCAACCTTACCAACACGCCTCAAAATCTCATATGGGCTTACAAAACGGGGACTAAGATTCCCTTTCTTACCAAACCTCATTACACCCTTCATGAGTGAGATTTTCATGTAAACCCAATCGTGCACATCAAATTCAAGGTCTCTCCTTCTAACATCGGCATAAGACTTTTGTCGACTTTGGGTGGTTCTCAACCTCTCTAATGAGTCGAACTTTCTCAATAGCCTCATGAACTAGCTCGGGACCTATTAGGGAAACTTCACCCACCTCAAACCAACCTATGGGAGACTACACCTCCTACCATACAAGGGCTCAAATGGAGCCATACCAATACTTGAGTGATAAGTATTATTATAGGCAAACTCTATCAATGGCAAATGGTCATCCCAATTACCCTTGAAATTAACCACACAAGCCCTTAACCGATCTTCCAAAGTCTGAATGGTACGGTCCGCTTGCCCATCGGTTTGGGGATGAAAAGCTGTGCTAAGCTTAACCTTAGTACCGAGCCCCTTTTGGAATGACTTCCAAAACTGAGAAGTGAATTGGGTACCACAATCGGAAATAATGGACAAAGGCACTCCATGTATCCTTACCATTTCTCTCAAATATAACTTGGCATAGTCCTCCGCCTAATAGGAAACCTTGACGGGAAGGAAATGAGCCGATTTCGTCTTCCGATCTACTTTCACCCAAATAGAGTCATGTTGTCACCGGGTGCGAGGCAACCCAACAATAAAGTCCATATTCAAGTCTTCCCACTTCCAAGTAGGAATGCTAATATCTTTGGACAAACCTCCCGGTTTCTGGTGCTCAACCTTAACTTGTTGGCAATGACATTTAGCCACAAATCCCGCAATATCTCTCTTTATCCCATTCTACCAATAGACTTCCCGTAAATCATGGTACATCTTGGTGGCTCCCGGGTGAATGGAATACCGCGAACTATGGGCTTCAGCCAAGATCTGTTCCCTCAAATCATCTACATTAGGAACACACAAACGACCTTGGTATCTAAGTACTCCATCTCCCCCTTGGGAGAAAGCCTCTACGGATTTCTTAAGTACCACCTCTTTCAATTCCACCAAAATTGGATCAAGACCTTGTTTAGCTTTCACATCGGCTACAAAAGATGATTCGGAACCATTGTGAACCATAACACCACCCTAGGTGGATTCCACCAATTTAACACCTAACCGAGCCAATTTATGAACATCTCGGACCAACTCTTTATTTTCCTCTTTAATATGAGCAACACTACCCATAGATAACCAACTAAGAGCATCCGCTAACACATTATCTTTACCGGGCTGATAAAGAACACTCATGTCATAATCTTTCAATAACTCAAGCCACCTTCTTTGGCGAACACCCTAGCCTAATTCTCGAGGCATCACAATAAACCACAAAACCATTCATTCCTTCCGGTAAGGTCAACACCGGAGCGGAAGTAAGTCTATCTTTCCACTATTGCAAACTTTTATCACACGCTTCCGACCATATGAATTTAGCCTTCTCTTTAGTCAAAGCCGTCAAAGGAGAGGCAACAGAGGAAAACCCCTCAACAAACCTTCTATAATATCCGGCCAACCCAAAAAAGCTTCTAATATCCAAAGGAGTTAGAGGTCTAGGCCAACTCTTGACCGCATCTGTCTTTTTAGGATCTACCTCAATACCCTTGCTTGACACAATATGACTAAGGAAAGCCACAGACCTTAACCAAAATTCACATTTGCTAAAATTTGTAAAAAGTTGTTGGTCCTTGAGGATTTGCAATACGATCCTCAAATTATCAATATGCTCATTCTCACTTCTTGAATAGATCAAAATATCATCAATAAAGACAATCACAAACATGTCAAGATATTGTCTAAACACCCTATTCATTAAGTCCATAAACGCCGCCGGAGCGTTAGTCAAACCAAAGGACATCACCAAGAACTCATAATGACCATATCGGGTTCTAAAATCCATCTTCTGAATGTCATTTTCTCTCACCTTCAATTGGTGATAACCCGATCGTAGATCAATCTTAGAGAAATAACTTGCCCCTTGAAGTTGGTCAAACAAATCATCTATCCTTGGAAGAGGATACTTATTCTTAATAGTCACCTTGTTCAACTAACGATAGTTAATGCACATACGAAGAGAACCATCCTTCTTTCTCACGAACAAAACCGAAGCACCCCATGGAGAGATACTCGGTCTAATGAAACCCTTGTCTAACAGATCCTTCAACTGTTCTTTCAACTCCTTAAGTTCTACCGGAGCCATACCGTAAGGAGGAATAGAGATAGGTTGTGTATCTGGGAGAAGGTCAATAGCGAAGTCTATTTCCCGCTCGGGAGGAATACCGGGTAAGTCATCTAGAAACACTTCTGAAAACTCATTTACAACGGGGACTGACTCAAGAGAAGGGGTTTAGGAATCTACGTCCCTCACCCTTACTAGATGGTAAATGCAATCCTTAGAAATCATCTTTCTAGCTTTAAGACAAGAGACAAACTGACCCTTAGGCATAGAATTTCCCCCCTTCCACTCTAGGATAGGCTCATTTGGAAACTGATATTTGACTACCCGAGTTCTACAATCAATAGAAGCATAACATGAATGCAACCAATCCATACCAAGGATGACATCAAAGTCTAACATATCAAGCTCTACCAAATCAATAAGAGTAACTATATGGGATAAGGAGATGGGACAATTTCTATAAACCCTCTCAGCCAACACAGAATCACCAACAGGAGTAGAGACATAAAAATGTTCTAATAACATATCGTGGAGTACATCAAACCTCATGGCCACATATGGAGTCACAAAGAACAGAGTAGCATCGGGATCAAGTAAAGCATATACATCTATTTGGAAAACTTTTAACATACCTGTCACCACATTCGGGGAACTCTCTTGATCACCTCTAGTCTGAAGAGCATAGAATCGGTTCTGCTTAGGAGCACTTGCACCCGAACCACTTGGATCGGATGAAGGGTAGGGTTTAATCCTACAATGAGTATCTCCCTCATTCTTAGCAACCGAAGGACAATTCCTTATCTTGTGATCCGTCTTACCACACCCAAAGCAAGCATTGGAACCCGCTAAACACTTGCCCTCAATATTTCTTCCACATTTAGCACAAGTAGGCATCGAGGATCTACTAACATCTCCTTGAGGTTTAGGGTTAGACACTCTTTCAATTCTAGACCTTGGAGGAGCATTAGAAGAACCTTGCCCGGAGAACTTTTGCCGAAAAGTTGAACGACCCCGTCCACCGGACCTAGAATGTGAAAAGTTACCATCATCCGTTCTTGCCCTCTTTGCCCCCCTAGATCTTTCCTTAAGCTTTTCCTCTTCAATCTGTTGGGCATGCACTATAAGACGATAAATGTCCATGTCATAGGCAAGCATAGCGGTGCGGCATTCTTTGACTACCAAGTCAGACACTCTCGACACGAACTTACTCATCTTAGCCCTACGATCCGCTACAATAGAAGGAGCATATTTTGACAATTGGGTGAACCTAAATGCATACTCCCTCACACTCATATTTCCTTGCCGAAGGTTAATGAACTCGAGCACCTTGGCCTTTCTCATCTCAAGAGGGGAAAATCTGTCCAGAAAAGCACTTTCGAACCATTCCCACTCTATGGGACTCGCTTCTTCCGGCCTTTCCTCCTTCCATTAATTGAACCAAATCTGAGCAACCCCTTTGAGTTGGTAAACGGCCAGCTCCTCCTTCTCTACCGGATTCACTCCCGTAATAACAGGTATATTATAGACCTCATCGATAAACTCTTGATGATCTTCCTCGACTTGACCTGGTTTGAGACATCCTAGAACCATTCTAAACCTTGTACTCTAATTACCATGTTTGTCACGACCCAGGGTACCCCTAGATGTAACAAGGCGTACAAGACCCCGAGAGGCCTCATACAAGCGACTTAACATATCATAGCATAAAGTAATAGAAATGATGCGAAAATTAAGACATTTCGAAGCGATCAAAGTCTTTATAAAACGAGCGGAAGTCTAATACAATTGTCTCAAACCATCTAATCAACATGAATAAATCTTGGGCCACAGCCCATACAATAGTCCAAACATAAAAGAAAGATATAAAGGAAAAAGGGTGGTCAAATCCTCGAATGCTATGAGGACTCACCAAATCTTCAGTCCTTGATCAACTAGGAACCTAGCCACGAGTGTGAGAATCAATGTCGCCGGACCCTACATTTTTTTGATAAGTAATGCAGGCAAGAGTATGCGTTAGTACAAACATGTACTAAATATGATAGCTAGCATAAACAACATAAAAATAATGGTTAGTCAATACAAACCATTAGCATAATCAATGCACATAAATCATCATCATAATAAGAAAGGAACACTTCTCAAGCAACCTTACTTATCCTTTAGTTAAGACTTGGGTCATCCGCCTCTAGTCAAGATTACCTCATGGAAGGCATCTCAAACAACAATCCAAGCTATTCATTTATCATAACATATTCCACATTCTTCATACTCTTACTTTTAAAGACATGTGGATTCACCTCCTTGCCTAACTTACAAAGGCTAATGGGTATTCGCCTCTTGCCTTACTTACTTTTAAGATCATGTGTACTCGCCTCCAAAATTACATCATATGACACGGGTACTCGCATCCACATCATTTCATAAGGATCATGGGTACTCACCTCCATGTCCATTCATCATAATAGGAACGTGGTATATCACCTCTTGTTCAATTCTAAGGAGTATGGGAAATCACCTCATATCATTCTCATATGGAGGTCAAGGTAGTCGCCTCTAGCCTCATCAATTACATATTCTTTTAGTCTAGATTCATTTTAGGTGAGCAATCCTTTCAACCTAGAATCATTCATGTGAGTAAACCTTTTGACATTCATACATTCATAATTAAGCAATTCATGTGGAAAGTATCCCTTCCACAACACTAACATCAATTACCAATAATTCATATCATAAGCTTTACTCTCAAAGCACTACATCTCATGATCATCATCTATGCTTTATTCCCAAGCAATTCTAATCATAATTTATCAATCCTATAAGGAGATATCTAAATCCATAAAGTTTCCCTTCAAGGCATCAACCTAATTTTATCAATTCTAGGTTAGAATCATGGAATAGGCATGGGTACATGTAATTTCATCCTAAAAACATGCAATTCTATCAATTCAATCATAAACAATCATAATCCACTCAATTGGATCAACATTCATCATAAACCATAACTTTGGAAGAAACCCTAACTAGAATTGAGGAATTCTTCTTCAAATTGGGGGAATTCTAGGGGACTCCATGGGAGGAAGGATCCCATGGATGAAAAGCCATCATACCTTATCCACAAAGCCCACAAATTCTTAAGGATTGGAGATTTGAGCTTGATCCTAGTTTGAGCTCTTTCTTGTTCTTCAAGTTCTAAAGAGAGAATTATTTGAGAGAAGAACTTTTGTGTTTTCTTTTAGATTCTAGGGAAAATGACCTAATTTGGTCGAAATTTGGGAATAGAATGCTTTTATACGTTTCTAGGTTAGGGGTAAAACGACGTAGTATAGCTTTCAGAAAACTATGAAAAGACGCAAAGGACCCTAACTTATTCTTGGGGCTGCTGCACACTGAGGCTCGCCCAAGGGCACTTGGTGATTCACCAAGTAAGCCCTTCGCTCGCCAAATTTTTCAGTAGCTCAAACCGTGGGGCACACCCCTAGGCGATGGAGGAGGGAGGTTTGGCGAAGCGCCGACTGGAACGGCGAGCCCCAACCAGGCTCGCCCAATTTTCCAGTACCTTGGGCCATGGAGACAGTCCACTAGGCGATTGTGGGTGGACTTAGCAGATCGCCAAGTCACTTTTGCGACCACACTGCCCCTCGCCAAGTTGGCTTGGGGAGGAAATGTTTTCCTTCAACAATTTCTGAGGTATTATAGGCTCTTGCCCTCTTCCATGGCTTGTTTTCCCTCACACACTTAACCCTAGTTTAGCCTACTAGATTCCAGGGTGTTACACTAGGCTTTTTTTTTCTCTTTCTTAAGGCGAAGCTTTGATATATGTGTTGGAAACAGAGTATATTCCCAGACCTTAAATATAAGGTCTCATAATGAGCTGGGAAATGTTATCATCATTGCAATAGCCCAGTTTTCGTTACACAATAATAAAACAAAATAGACCAAAAAGAAACAAGGATCTACCAGAACTATATCGGAGAGCTGCAGAGACATTTAATTTGTATCATACCAGAATTGTTTTCATATTAATTTTTATTTTTCAATTATTTTTCTTTACTCAACATTTGTATTTTTATCAAGAGCATTGTATTTTTTTTTAATTTGTTGTAGTTGTAATAGGTATGTCAAATAGATTTGTATTTTAAGCATAGTTGTACCATATTTCTTTTACAGTCTATTTGTATTATTTTTTTCTTCAGAATATTGTATCCTTCTTCAACAGATTGTGTTTTTTTAGAATTTGGTGTCATTTTTGAAACTGTAATCATTTCAGAATTTAGTAGGTTGTTTGTATTCAAAACAGACATACAAAACTTTTGATTGAATACCTGATCAAAAATAGATCGAAGATTAGATTGAAATTTCCTGCCAATTATGTATTTTAACAAATTTTTCCGATCAGTTATCTCCTACTGATCCAATTTTGTATTCAAAATCTTCTTCACTGATATCGATCTACTTTTTTCCAGCAAAAAACGTTGATCAATCCACGTGACTTCTACGACGAAGGAGGATTATCAATGGAGAATTGAAAGTCGCTAATGGAGTTTGACGAAGAAGGGAGAGAAAAGCCTATTTGGGTCTCTTAATCTCTGTAACGTAAATGAGGATTTTTAGCACTATTTACCTAATTTGAAAGATCTCCTCCTCTAATTTTCTCTAATTTATTATTTCTTAGTTGTATTATGTTAAGTTAAACCAAAGAAAAAAATACATAAATTAGCTCCATAGCAAACTAAAATATAGTTATTTTTAATAAATATTGAAAGTATAGCTAAGGGGTCCTATTAAGTGCTAAACTGTTGTTGTTTTGAAAATTTTCCCTAAAATAAATATCAATAGATATTTTCAAACATATACGGTTTAATTACATCTATATAGCCCATAAAAATAAGAGTAAACAGAAATTTATACATATACTCATATCATATCTGGTAATTCATTTTTTACTTTTAAACATTTTTCTATTTTCGCACTATTTATTATTTATGCACCAAATTTGATATCAAATATACATCACTCTTTAAAGGTAACCTAAAATATGAAAAAAAAAAAAGTACAAATATCCTTGAAATAGAGTTGTGTGAGGCTCCATTTTCTGTTGAGGAAAAATTGTATGAAATAACAAACTATTAATTCAAAATAAATGCTATAACCACAACTTCATTTAATTCTAATTCGTGGCAAACACTTTGCCATTCGTGTCTCTCCCCTGAATCTCGCTCGCCACGCTCCCTAAATCTCGCTCGCCACTCTTTCTCGCCTCTCTCACTTTATACAAACACAAATGTATAAATTGTGTTTGTGTTTGTATAAAGCGAGAGAGAATAGTATATACAAAGACAAATACATATCTCTTCGTCCTATACACTTATAATTATACAAATATAAATCTTCCCCTGCCCAGTTCTCTTTTGCCTTTCTCTCTTTCTCGCTTTATACAAACACAAATTATATAAAATACAATGTATAATTTGTGTTTGTATAAAGTGAGAAAGAGATTTGATATACAAATACAACTGTTTTAACTCGATTCAATTGTATACGAATTTAAATTTTATGCAGATATACAAACACAAAGAACATATACATATACAAATACAATTTTCATAGACATAGACACCCTATTTATACAAATCGCCGCGATTTATACAAATCAGATGCTTGTGATTTTATACAATCAGATGCAGCCTGCGATTTTATACAAATCTGATGCTCCAAAACAAACATAGTTTGCTATGGAGCGCAAATAGCAAAACTATAGCTATAGAGCGCTAATATGATTTTTATGTTTGTTAAACCTAAAATTTACTCACCTTTTGACACATAGATAGTGGGCCCATTTTCTTACTACATGTCTTTCACCACCACCCCTCCTTTCTTTTATTTTCTTATTCTTCTTACTCCTAACAAATATTCAACCCTCAAAGACACAATTAAATAATTTAAGAAATTTTATTCCAAAAAAATTTCGGGAAGAAGCAGTGAATTTTTTTTTGATAACTCAAAAAATGAGAAGAATTTTGGATTTTTTATTTTTTTTAATTAGTGATATGACAAATATTCTACTATTGTTATACGCGTGATTTGCTCCTAAATTGATGTGTTTTAATTACATTTCATATATAGATACAAATAATTATATGTATCTTCCTAGCATGTACATAAGATACATGTATTTGGATGCATCAAATAGATATATTTGGAAACCAAAATATAATAGAATTGTAATATCAAAAACTCATAAAGACAAATAATTAATCCTGAACTAATGAGATTGGTGTTGTTTACCTAATCAATTACACCTACATGGGCTATTTTTACATGGCATGCAATATTACAACTTACTGTAGAAAAATGATTAATTTGTACAAATGTGCGCATAGTAATGTATAAAAAGTGTATACACACTTTTACATTATTATACAAAATCAAAGTTATACAAAAATTTTGTTTGGTCTCTCACAAGTTTTAACTATAAAACTTTATTGAGTCAAATCTTTTTCAAATAGCTTCAAAATTTAACAACAACTTCGAAATGACACCCTAATGAACTACAATCATCAATTTGCTTAAAATATCAACAAATTCTATACACATTTATAAGATTTCAATCTTTACAATGTAATTTTACGCATCATCATATCATATTATATTAAAAGTGGAAAGAATTTTAGACAAAAGTTAGATTATGATTTTGCCCCTACATTAAATTTATATGTTATAAATTATTTAATAAATTAAATATTAAATCATCATAAATCAACAACCATAAAGTTTTTTGAATATGTATTCTTTGTACTAGTTTCATGTTTGAGTAAATTCATGAATTTTTTGTTTTGTTCATCTTCCAATTGCAAATATGAATGGTTATGTTTGCCCTTCAAAAAAAGAAAAACAACCATACAAACCTATATATATATATATATATATATATATATATATTTGTATTAATGTGAAGTATATTATATAAATTTTATTACCACTAACTCTCTATTATGTGAATATATGTAACTCTCACTAATTATATTCATTATGATTTTTAATCACACAACTCATCTGTAATGAACTCAAATCTAATGTAACAGTAACCAACTTCTCAACTATATTAACAAGACTAGAGTTCAATTACAAATCCAGAAAGTAAATGCAACAACAAAAATAGCAAAAAATAAAAATAAAACAGAATTGTAGAAATACTAATTGTAAGAACTAGGGAATTGGCAAACGGTAGAAGAGAGATGAGAAGCTTAGACTTAGAATTGGGGATGAGAAATGCAGAAACTGCCTTTGCATATAATTCACGATCCCTCTGATAGTGATGCCCTGTTCTATTTAACAACAACCAACAATACCCTCAGCCTGGATCCCAAAATATCCTTTGTGAAGGCCTGACCCTATTGCTTTTACTTGGCCCAATATCTATTTGTGTGATATCCTTGTTGGTATCCCTATTGGGCTGGGGCTGGGGCTGATTCATAACATCATCCTCATCCATGATCTCAAATGGATTAATGACATATTCATGACAACTTTTTGTGTTCCTCAACCCTATTCTATAAATAGTGACATTTGACACAATATTATACACACTTAAAACAATTTAAAAAAAGAAGAGAAAATCTTTATGCTCTCTCCTCTTGTCTCTTTTAATATGTATTGTTTAGTGTTTATGTTGCTTGTTTGTTGTTATTGTACAACTTTCTATTGTTTTGTTGTTATTATTATTAAGAATTTACAGTGGTTTGTTGCTTTGTATAGATTAGCCTTGCATGTGGTATTTTTGTATCCTCATTTGAAAATTGTATTTGTATAATAGTTAGTTATTTTTACTTTATGCACTTTTAGTCAATTTTATAATTAAGGATGTATTCTTTTTATTAGAAAGATATATGTACTTTCTATCATAAAAATGATGGATATTTTTTAATAAATACCAATAAATTATGTCATTTACAATACAAAATTTATATGAAATATTTTGGGATAAATATCACGTCCCCAGAAGTAGTATCCATAAAATCATGAAAAAATAAAGAAGAAAAGAAAGAAAATGAATTCTTAAAGGTAATGTGAGGGATGGTCTGCTTCTTTTTCTTCTTTCTTTGCCGAAAATGATTTTCCGTTTTGGGTTTAAGCAGGTTCCATTGGATTGAAGGCAGAGAAGCAGGGCGGACCCACCCTTCATCAGACAATTACATTGTATATAGAGGTCAAATTCTAGTTTAATTAATATAAATACAAGTACTGACACCTCTTAACACAAGTTGAAAGTTTAGTCTAGTGGTTACGGTGTTGTGAAAATTCCTTGAGGTCGTGTGATTTAGTCCTACTAACCTCATAACAATATTTTTTTACTACAGAGAAGGATGCGCGCAAACAGTAGCGGACTCAGGATTATCATTATATTTTTTTACTACAGAGAAGGGTGCGTGCAAACAATAGCGGACTCAGGATTATCAGTCCTACTAACCTCATATATACTTTTTTACTACAGAGAAGGATGCACGCAAACAATAGCGGACTCGGGATTATCATTATATTTTTTTTACTACAGAGAAGGATGCACACAAACAGTAGTGGACTCAGGATTATCATTAAGGGGTGTCAATGGTTGTAGTAAAAAAAATATAGTTATGGTTCTAGTAAGACCAGAACAAACGACCTCAAAGGATTTTCACAACGCCTTAACCAGTAGACTAAGTCTTTAACTCGTGTCAAGAAGTGTCAATATATACATGCTTATTAAACCAAATTTTGACCTCTATATACAATATAATTTTTCGACAAAGGAGTGTCACTTGACACCCCTTAGCTATGGCTGGGTTCGCCCCTGCGCGCAAACTGCTCACAAGAAGGACAATGCTTGTAAACTCTCCCCATCATGACTGGCCCTGAAATCTCACAGAACATCTCACTGTGAAAATCAAATGAAATAAGGCCGATGTAATCTTCCCAATTGATCATCCAATAATAAGCTCCATTAAGGTAACCAGTTGATTCAGGATATTTACAAGTGTAATAACCAAAGGTGGTAAGAATTCTGTGATGTTTATGTTTAATGAATCTCCAAGAGTCCTTAGAAGAGGAATAAACTGCTGCATATGCTCGATGGAACATATAATCATTGTCGTTATCCCAGAACTGGCGAACCCAAATCACCTTGTAGTTACCTGTAAAGGTCTCTAATTCAAACCCACAAAACCCACCCATTTCCTGGAAAAATGGTTGTAATGGGAAATGGGCGTCAGGGAGGGTGGTTACAACCCTCGTTGCAGGATTCCACAATCCCAATCTACGATTAGACTCACCATCTCCTTTCTGAAATAAAAACACGCCATCCACAGGGCCTACCATATGATATATATCAGCAACAAAACTCGACAGATGATCAGGATTTTCAATTAAAGGGGTTCCTTCCGAATTCAAAATTAAGTTGACGATGGAAATCTCATCATATCTACGAATAAAAATTTTCGGCAGTTTGTTCTTTTCATGATAATTGAAGTGCTTACCAATAAACATATGACTATTAATAAGAGTGTACCAATTCTTGCTCATGCATTTTGTTGTGAATCAAGTCGACTTTGTATGGGCTTATGTGTTAGAACTTAGAAGTGGTTAATGGGGCTGATTTAGATGGGATTATTGGGCCGAGTAAAATACTAGAGAGTTTTATTTGGGATTCAGGCCCAATTATCAATCAGTTAAATAGGAATAGGGGTTAGACAAAAGAGTTATGCATATAGTGAATAAACTTTCTTTTCCTCTCATCTTCTTTTTAAGTCTTAACTTCTCATCCCCATTCTTATCTCTATCTTTAGTTACTTGTTATTTCAGTACTTCTCTTTGTAATTCAAGTGTTGTTATTATAATTTGGCTATCAACGATTATATAATGTTTGAGAGTTTGTGTTGAGAATTCGGGTTTGTTTCATTGGTGCTTTCATCCAGAGGTCTCTCAAATGGAGGACCATAGAGTACTCAAGACTTCCGTTGATGATTCACTTCGTGATTCAATACAAGAAATGAAGGATTCCATCAGTAAAGAACTCGCTGAATGTGTTCGATGTTGCTGGAGGTTTTGGGGGGAAAGGCTACCTCTTTTGAAGCCCAAAATACAGTTACAAACGCCAAATTAGGCAGTGTCAGGGAGAGAATCCGGAGGCTTGGATAGTCCAAGCGGAGCATTATTTCAATTTTTATAAAATTAAGGAAGATCAGAAGCTTAATGTGGCATCGTTCTACGTTGATGGTGAAGCATTGAAATGGTACCAATGGGCTATTTAGGAATAATCAACTAATTGATTGGCCGCATTTTGTCGATAAGGTGAGAATTCGATTTAAACAGAAAGGATTTGAGTCCACAAGAGGGAGATTCGCCAACTCGAACAGGTAACATATGTGACTGAGTACCAAAATTATTGTGAGGATAGCTTCGGTGAGTCAGATATACTATTCCCAGCAACACATATGTTCATCCACAATGGAGAAACATAACCAACTCACTGTTATCGCAATATCATGGTGAACAATCAGAATCTGAAAGCAAAACCAATACGCCCAAGGTGTTTGATGAATCGTCTGATAGGTACAAAGATGCAGATTCTCTCGGTACATCCAGCAAGCCTATTGAACTTTCCATTCCCCCTGACGATCTGGTAATTTTGTCTCAAAATTGCTGCGGTAAATGGTTGGGGAGATAATGTTAAAAATGAAGAGGAAATTGTTACCATCAAAGACGAAGCTATAGAATTTGTGATTGCAAATGCGGATAAGCCTTCATTATGGATTAATTCTATAGTATCTATTTCCCGTGACCTTATCATTTTTGATATTCACAAAGCTTTAGATGATCATTGGAATCAATTATTTGCTCGACACTTCGGGAAAGTCTACCCTTTCGGTTTTGCTCAACGTTGGGAGCAGATGCCTTCTATTCCTTCCACTTGCAGTTATGCCAAGCTTATGAGCAGAGTTCTATTGGATAATTTCAATACAATTGACCATGTTGCAGTTATATTAACTCTGCATCGAGTTTGTCCCAAGCAATTTGAATTCGACTTTCCATTTGATCCTGGTGCTAGATTGTTTACCATATTTTTTTGGAGCAGTAAGACATTGTGCATTCTGGGATGCTTTGGGAAGTTGTAATCCTTATAGGGTCATGACATTAACTATGTGGAATTCTTGTATCGCTCCCTTGGAACTTTGGTTCTGAACTACAAACAGTGTGTGCGAATGTGTTTTATTTGCAGCTACTAATGATAATCGGGACTATGTTGACTGCTTTATTATTTTTTCCTTGAACATGCTTCCTGAACTTGCTGAATGTCCTGGTTATGACCTTAAATGTTTGGTTTCTCGAAGCAATTTAGTTGGAAATGGTATAAATTTACATGTATGGGATCCTGGAATACATCGGCAGCTTGTGAAGTTAAACCATTTGAATAGTGGCATTTTGTTCCACACCCAAACTCAAGATATTCTTTTGAACGCAAAGCAACTTAAGAGACCAGTTTGCATACTAACTGTGCATCAGTGAGAATCCTTCCTTGTTGGTGGTGGAATTGTGAAGTGGGTGGTCCGACGTTGGAATTCTCAGAAATTAGATCACCAACAAATAATTGAAATCATAATACAAGAGGGTGAACCTGTTCTTGCAAGGTGGACTACAAAGCGATGTGGTAAACATAGATGGGTTGAGGATTTGGACGGTAACAATAAAATCAAATGCAATATGTGTCATATAGTTGTCCATCAAGAATTTCACGGAGTGAGCAATGTTCAGAATCGTGTTTCATTGTTCTATCCAGCATGTGAAAAGCTTGAGTTTGAAAGAGATTATTGCTTTTATCCAACCACATGTGAAATACTAATGGCAAGTGCTCATTATGCCTTTCTATGGGCCTATGTTACATGTGTATGGTTTCAGCTTCAAGTTGCATATCATAATGTGGATATAGAAGAACCTGCTCTTGGGATTCTTATAAGTATTCCTTGCAATTATTGTCTCAAGGTATGCATAAATTGCGAACATCTTCAAGGATATGACAATCTATGTACCAAATGTACCACCAATTTTAGTGTTCTACGTGCTTTGCAAGCCACATACCATATGGCCTTGATCGAGTTCGGTAGCTGGTTGAACCGCATTAGTCGGTACATCAAAGCATCCTTGGGATTTCTTCCAGTCTGTGTTGATGTATTTCCACCCCATATTGTAATATTTAGCAATGCGGGTGTTGATGAGAATGTCACGTTTGATAATGCCTTAGTCAAGTGGCTACTGCTATATTCCCTCCAAAGGATTGACCAGGAAGATTGACCAGGAAGACAAAGAAGACACAATACTTTTTAAAGCAGCTCCTAACATATATCTAAGTCTTAACAAGTTCGCTGCTATGATATCCATATTGTTTTATCCGAACCTTGAGGACAAGGTTCTTATTCAAGATGGGGGTATTATTGTGAATCAAGTCGACTTTGTACGGGCTTATGTGTTAGAAGTGGTGAATGGGGCTGATTTAGATGGGATTATTGGGCCGAGTAAAATACTAGAGAATTTTATTTGGAATCCAAGCCCAATTATCAATCAGTTAAATAGGAATAGGGGTTAGACAGAAGAGTTATGCGTATAGTGAAGAAACTGTCTTTTCCTCTCATCTTCTTTCTAGAGTCTTAACTTCTCATCCTCATTCTTATCTTTATCTTTAATTACTTGTTATTTCATTACTTCTCTTTGTAATTCAAGTGTTGTTATTATAATTTGGCTATCAATGATTATATAATGTTTGAGAGTTTATGTTGAGAATTCGGGTTTGTTTCACATATGAATCATAACAACGGTTTCACAGGCAACCTTTGTAGATCTTCAGCAAAATGATGATCATTCTTAAACCTGGTATACATGTTCCTAGATCTTAATAAAAAAACATTCGAGGGGAAAAAGAACAAAAGAAAAAGAGATAGTATTATCTTCAAGATACATGTTCCTAGATCTTAATAAAAAAACATTCGAGGGGAAAAAGAACAAAAGAAAAAGAGATAGTATTATCTTCAAGATATTAAATTTTAATTGGTATATGTCAAGTATGACAATTTTGTTATATTGAGAGAACTAGTGAATTGTCAGTGATAAGCAGTAGTAAACGAATGAATTAGTGCTTTTATAATTTACTTGTATGCCTATCCGTGCGTTGCACGGACTTTATCCTTGATAAATTGTATAAATGGCCTATTGAAATGCTTCTCCGTTATAGCGCTGGTTAAAAAAACAAGTCCTTCAGCCCCAACCTTTTATAATATATATATATATATATATATATATATCATATCATATCTATCTATATTATCTTAAAAGAATGAACTCCTAACTTGATTGTTAAATTACTATGATATCCCTAACTTAGGTTGTGACTTTTTTGATGAGTTGTGACTTTTCTGATTCGTTGTGACTTTCCTCAAAGGGTTGTGATTTTTCGATGAGTCGTGACTTTTCTCAAAGGGTTGTGATTTTTCGATGAGTTGTGACTTTTCCAAAGAATTGTGACATTTTCAATAAGTTGTGACTTTTCCAAAGGGTTGTGACTTTTCAAAGGTCGTGACTTTTCAAATAAGAAACAAAAACACTTGTTCATACTACCCTTTGTTGGCTATAAATAGAGGGGTTTCCTCTCATTTTTCAACCACAAATTTTTTATAATCTTCTACTCTTCTTCTTCTTGCATTTTAAATTTTTTTGTGTTATTTATTGTCGTTGAGTGAGTTTGAAGTTTAGCGGAATATGAGGTACCACTATTCTGATGAAGTAAATTGTTCTATCCTAAGAGGGTATATTTCTTAACCTCGAGTACTTGAGGAAAATAATTTTGATAATATAATAATTTTTTTTTTTGCTTAGTATATAATTAGTATCTAATGTTCCAATATATGAAGTTAACCTGATGTAGTCTAAATTCATTTGTTTTTGTTAACAATTTCTCTTGTGATGTAGATATATGCTTCTGAATATCTTTTTAAAAAATTATTAAACTTTTCAAGAGTTAGAGAATTGTCACGATTTATTTTTTTGATGCTCAAGACAAAAGTATGACTTTATTTATCAATGCTACTTATGTGATTTAGATTGTTAGGAAGTTTGCTTCAAAATAATTATTACTATATAAACAATGCCCTTTTGTTTTACTAATTTACTATTTCTTAATATTTAAGTATTTTCGACGAAGAAAAGTTTATCAGACTTGTAATAACGGCAGTTGAAGTTTGTATTAGTTTATTTTTTATTGTAGTCTAAATTCATTTGTTTTTGTTAACAATTTATCTTTTGATGTAGATATATGCTTCTGAATTTCTTTTTCCAAAATTATTAAACTTCTCAAGAGTTAGAGAATCGTCAAGATTTATTTTTTTGATGCCCAAGACAGAAGAATGACTTTATTTATCAATGTTACTTATGTGATTTAGATTGTTAGGAAGTTTGCTTCAAAATAGTTATTATTATATAAACATTGCCCTTTTGTTTTATTGATTTACTATTTCTTAATATTTCAGTATTTTCGACGAAGAAAAGTTCATATGACTTGTAATAACCTACTTGAAGTTTGTATTAGTTTAATTTTTTTATTGTAGTCTAAATTTATTTATTTTTGTCAACAATTTCTCTTGTGATGTAGATATATAAATCTGAATATCTTTTTCCAAAATTATTAAACCTCTTAAGAGTTAGAGAATTGTCATGATTTATTTTTTTATGCTCAAGACAAAAGAATGACTTTATTTATCAATGCTACTTATGTGATTTAGATTGTCAGGAATCCTAATTTTAATGTTAAGTTACTATAATATCCCTAACTTAGGTTGTGACTTTTTCGTTGAGTTGTGACTTTTCTGATAAGTTGTGACTTTTTTCTCTAAGGGATGTGATTTTTCGATGAGTTGTGACTTATACAAAGAGTTGTTACTTTTTCAATAAGTTGTGACTTTTCCAAAGGGTTGTGACTTCTCGAAAAGGTAATGACTTTTCAGACAAGACACACAAAACACTTGTTCATACTACCATTTGTTGGCTATAAATAGAGGGGTTTCCTCTCATTTTTTCAACCACAACTATTTTTTAATCTTCTACTCTTCTTCTTCTTGCATTTTAAAAAATTTCGTGTTATTTATTTTCGTTGAGTGAGTTTGAAGTTTAGCGGAATATGAGGTACCACTATTTTGATGAAGTAAATTATTCTATCCTAAGAGGGTATATTCCTTAACCTCGAGTACTGAGAAAAATAATTTTGATGATATAATAATTATTTTTTTGCTTAGTATATACAATAGTATGTAATGTTCCAATATATGAAGTTAACATGATGTAGTCTAAATTCATTTGTTTTTTTGTTAATAATTTCTCTTGTGATGTAGATATATGCTTCTGAATATCTTTTTCAAAATTATTAATCTTCTCAAGAGTTAGAGAATTGTCACGATTTATTTTTTTAATGCTCAAGACAAAAGTATAACTTTATTTATCAATGCTACTTATGTAATTTAGATTGTGAGGAAGTATGCTTTAAAATAGTTATTACTATATAAACATTGCCCTTTTGTTTTACTGATTTACTATTTCTTAATATTTAAGTATTTTCCACGAAGAAAAATTTATTAGACTTGTAATAACGCAAGTTGAAGTTTGTATTAGTTTATTTTTTTATTGTAATCTACATTCATTTGTTTTTCTTAGCAATTTCTCTTATGATGCAGATATATGCTTCTGAATATCTTTTTCCAAAATTATTAAACTTTTCAAGAGTTAGAGAAGTGTCACGAGTTGTTATTTTGATGCCCAAAACAAAAGAATGACTTTATTTATCAATGCTATAAATGTGATTTAGATTGTTAGGAAGTTTGTTTCAAAATAATTATTACTATATAAACATTGCCTTTTTGTTTTACTGATTTACTATTTCTTAAAATTTTAGTATTTTTGACGAAATAAAGTTTATATGACATGTAATAACGCCAGTTGAAGTTTGTATTAGTTTAATTTTTTATTATAGTCTAAATTCATTTGTTTTTGTTAACAATTTCTCTTGTGATGTAGATTGACTTTTTTTTATTGCAGTCTAATATTTCTATCTTTCATCTTTCCTTATATTGACTTTTGACCAATAATTTTTCATATTATTATACCGCCCCTATATATGTGATAACACGGTGTTGTTATTTTTTCTTGGACGAATCATGCCTGGTTATCTTTGTTGGGTGTAAGATAAACAAGTGATTATATATACGATTTCACAGATAGAATATATTCTTTAATTTTAATTCTTAGTTTTTTCAGTAAAAAAAAAAGAGGAAACCTTTCTCAGTTAACTGTGGATAGTCAGATAACTATCTTTAATTTATTTACACAGTCAATCGAGAAGTCAAATATGAGAGCCAACAAAAAGAACGTCATCTATTATGTTATAACTTATAAAATAAAAATTAATATACAAAAATAGTTCTAAAAAATAAAATGTAGTTGTTCTCCACATGTTCATATGACATCTAAACAGATTAAGTGAAATACACGTGCAAAACACATCTGGTTAGATGACAAGAAAAATACACAATAAATATCGTCTATAAGGTAATATTAGTGAGATACGACTAATTACATGATTGAACCTCATAATATTGAAATAAATATATACATTATTGCATTTAACTAATAAAATTTTCATTGACCATCTTCATAGGTTCGTGTGAATAAGAGATATATATGACGATCCACATTGAACATTCAAAGAATCTGCAATATTATTTTGTGCAAAGCTTATTATTCAAATCTTCGCTTAAATTTTCTGAATTGATAATCACATGCAACGCATGTGTCGAAAAACTAGTTATACTAAAAGTGGGAAGAATGTTAGGCAAAAGTTATATTACCATTTTGTCCCTCTATCAAATACAAATACTATTAATCATCTAATAAATTATTAATTAAATATTAAATAGTAAATTTTAATTACTACAAGGGAGAGTTACACATTAAGCTAATATCAAATTTATCAAATTCTTTCGGTTACAGTTTATTATACTGTTCAATGAATTACAGGTGAAGACCAAAGGTTACATAATTATGTAAGAAACTGATGGGCCTCTTTTATTTTTTCCCTTTCATCTCCCCTCACCTAAGGTTTTTCTATTTAAAGTCACCTAGAAAAGGAAATGAATTTACAAATCTCATATCTGATCTTCTTACTAAAGTATGTTAATTTCAATTCTCTCTTATAAATTAAGATCCATATTCTTATCTTTGGTATATCATTTCTTTCTTCTTTTTTGATTTCCTTTCTGGTCATAGGCATAGACCACAGAAGAAAAGTTGTCATCGATCTTTCTAGAACTTTTAGGGGCAATAACATTATTGTTGTATTTGGATCGAAGACGTTATGATTGATTAATTGTAAAGAATGTTTGAAAGGAAATAATACTTTTTTTTTATCATGTTGTATGCATTACAACAAAATAATGAATTATTTGTACTATTTTATGTAAAATGCTTATAGTGATGACCATTTGTAAGTGATTTTTGTATTAGTGTTAAATGTTCTTTTATAATGTATTCTTTTCTTATTCCTTTTTAGTTAAATGTGTTCTCTGCTTATATAAAGAAATTTGTGTCTAGATTACAATTAAATAGTTATTTAGACTTTATATAATTATTGGCGTAGAACATGTACAATATTATATTTCTTATTTCCAAATGAAATTAAAAATTATCTCAATGAAAGATTAGATATTTTATTATATACCAGATCATTTGTATTTTACATGGATGATATGAAATATTTGGTAGATATGTTGAATGACAATACATGCATTTATAATTAGTTCATTATCTCATGAATTAGTATATTGCCTCTTTAATTAATAATAAAGAGATCTAAAAGTATAAAGTTCATTTTCAATGATCCATGTAAAATTAGATAACTATTTTAATTTTCAAACAAACACTCTTACCCTAACAATTATCCATGTAACACTAATTGGTAAAAAATCTTCCTATATCCACCATCATTTATACTTTTTACTGCGACATAAATCCTATAAATACTTAACATTTACAAGTTAAACATTATAATAAGATGTCTAAGGACTTATGTGGAGCACGATTATCATATACTATAAGTTTATAGTAATGGGTACACTTAGCTACACGCGCGACACGCGTACCCAAAAACTAGTATATATATATATATATATATGGATATGAAAGATATTGATATGTATCCATGTGATGCGCAGAAAATGTTAAATAAAAGTAATTTCACAAAATTCCTATTTTACCAATATTGTTATTTTCACTGCTCTTTGTTAGAGTTTATTGCAACACCAATTATATTATATTGTAAGCTACTTTACTTTGCATATTGCAACACTAATTATATATTTATATTATACTGTATTATAAGCGACTTTTTCTATTGCAAGCAAAGAACTCAATATTTGAATAAAACTTATCTAACTATTGAATGCAAATTTTGTTTTGAAAATCTCCACACATTTTTCATATTGCGAAGGAAATGTTGCGAGGGACCAAGGGTAGTCATGCTAACTAGCTTTTAATGTGCAATTTTGAATACAAAGGAAGGACTATGATTTAGTAAATCATTTTGGTAAGTTTCTCAAAACTTGTCAATCGAGATAATGCAGAGGGATGTTACTGATAGTTTAACATATAAAATTAATTGTTGCATAGTGTGTAATGTTCATTTTCCTAGATAAACCTGCATCACTCGGTAAAAAACAATCCAAAGCATATGACAATATCAAAAGACTTACAAATTTCACAACAATTTCAAAGATTTATCCTTCTCCTTAAGACACTCTTGCGTATATACACATTCAAAATTAGGAAAAATTACTTATCTATACATCCTTATTTACCATATTTTCTATTATTCCCTACCATTCCAAAATATCTCAAAAATCCTTTTTTTTTTTTCAACCAAAAGGCCAAACGTCAAGATACATTACTCTCCACTCCAAAACCACATTTCCTCACTCCTATTTTCACTCCGTTAGTCTCTCCCTATTTCCACTCCCATAATTTAATCAGTTATCTCATTCGTTCCAATTTGAATTCCAAAAGATTTCTCTCTCCATTCAATCAATTTCTAATCTATCAATGAGGAGTTATCATCTTCTCCACTTTGTTGTTCTTCGATTTTTATTTTATTTTTTTCATCAATTTTCTAATACATATGGAGGATGCTCCTTCTTTCAGTATTGGGATTACCCAATTAGATACATCTAACACTGATCAAATTTATGATTCTGATGATCCTAAATGAGTTGAAAACATATCTAAAAGCTTGCATGATCCATTGACTACGACAAATCAACTATCTGAGAAGGCAAAGTTGACGAAGGATGTACCTTCATCTTCCAAAGCGAAAGTGGGAAAAACACCCAAGAAAAGGAGTAGAAAAGTTGTCGGTGCAATTTCTCGACCTACATTATCCAGGGTATCTGTAACACCTCGGACTTTGAAAGAACTAACTAGAAGTTCGTACAAGTTAACCATCAGTTTTTAGTTTTGGGTCAACTTCAATCGACCATATCTTTTAGCACATAAAAAGTTAGATGGTTCATGAGCTACCAAATCGATGATCTTTGAGTCCTCTTTCCAAAGCCACCAAGTTTGCTAAATTTTGAGCTTCGAGTAAAAAGTTTGGCCAGTTGAGTGAAGCCTCTCTAGTTAAGGCTTTTCATCCATTTGAGAAAGGGGTATTTTCGTCTTTTCCTTACCCCACACGACTTAACGATGTTTTTCTCACCCAATTTAGGGGTCTAATTAGACGCTAAGTTATTTTGGTCATTCCTAAACGCTTAGAATTTTAGGGCTAAGTTTTAAGAAGAGCAAAAAAGGGTTTTCAAGCATTCGTTCAAGGGTTGAGGATTTTCTCCAAGAAAAATCATTCTTTCCAGGTATGTGAGGTTTCTCATAGTGATGGAATTGTTCTTCCTCACGCAAATCATATAATTCGTTCATCAAATTGTTCATGAAATCGTTTATGTAAAGACTCTTGAAGAGTTCTTGAGTTTTAGCCCATTCTTTAACAATGGAGACCAAGTTCAATAGAAAACATGACAATCATTTCTTCTCAAAAAGGAAGAAAAAACTCACTTTTATGAGAACTTTCTCCATAGAGAGAAGAGTAGGTGCGGATTTAGACACAAAACCTAGCGGGCTATTTTTGGGTGAATAAAGTTAACAGAAGTTAGTAATAAGAACTGGTCCACTGTAGGAAATAGTGGTTAAGGAATTCAATACCCGGAAATGGCCTGAGAACAAGTTACTATGGAAGAAGGAGTGAAAAGTCAATTTCCGGAAACAAACACTTCACTCTAATCAAGGTCAATTTTATATAAGAAGAATGTCCATGTAAGTTGTCATGCCCCGAGCCTACACCCTAGGTGTGGCCGGCACTCGAGAACCATTGCTGGCCCCAAGAGAACCCTTGGCCTGACTCAACTCTCAGCGGAAGACTTACTCATAATAAGATGACTTCAAAAAGTAAGTATAACTCAAATGTATCAAAAGATAAACTCAGAAATGTTTAAAGAAACATCCAACTGGCCAAAAGAGGCAACTCAAGTCTCAACATAAACAATTGAAATGAAAAGACTCATGAACTACTGTCTATCTATCTATGAAGCATCTAGTACTATGAGGAATGTCGGGATAAGACCCCCGATCATCCTAACAAACTGAAATAACTGAGCATAAATAAGGGATCCTCCGAAAGCAAGGAGGCTCACCAAGCAAATCTGGAACTCAACTAGATCAACGAAGCGCTGGTTGATGATCCTGGTTACCTGTATCTGCATCATAAAAGATGCAGGCCAAATGACGTCAGTACATGGAATGTACGAGCATGCAAGGGGAAATCTAAAACATGACATAAGCTTGAACTGGAACTGAAGAAACTTACTCACCCCATCTCAACTCAAAGGTACTCAAACTCAGAAATACTCAACTCTATGCAGTATAAAACAACAATAAAAGTGCAGTTTATATAAAGCATTTAAAACTGTAGATAAAAACTCAATGTATTTAAAAATACAATAATAACTTAGTTTGTATACAAAAATACAAAATACTCTGTTTGGGAGATTCCCTAACCGACAACCATCACTATGAGCTATGTGATGATACAACGTCTCGCCCACACTACCAGAACTGTCCTATACCTTGCCGGGGTATAAAACTCCTCAACTAAGTGGATCCACTAGTCTATGCTTAAAAAGCAATAATGAATCATCTATAAAGTATGACCCTTTCTACCCACATTGGCTACATGGTTTATGGGGGCTGTGAGTTGTTTGAACTCTCCCCCATATCGGTGCTCAATACTACTCCCAAAATATAACTTAGCTCATATGTTTTTTAAAAAAAAATAATATTTCCTCTTCCTCAACTTTGAGATTATTACTCAAAAGGTTTCTCTTAAAAGAGATAGTACTCAAAACTCTTCATGAACTCTTTTGGAAATCGGTGTTTCCTCTTTTCTTAAATGAAAAACATTTACTCTTTGGAATACTTAGTTCCCATATATTCATTTTAAAAAAAATGAGACTCAACTTTACTCTTCCTCAAGTCAAGTACTCAAGTCTAAAAACAAGTTGTAAAAGATTGTAAAAAGACTTCTCTAAATGACTCGAAAGAATTCTCAAGACTTAACTCTTAACTCTACCTTGAATTTGAATTATGAATTCAAGGTTAAGATTTATGATATGAAGGTTATCGTGATGATTAAACAAGTTTTAGGTAGTTAATAATGAGAAACGGTGGAAAAAATACTGTTTGGGGAGCAAGGGCGCGACGCGGAGATGAATTAAAATATTTGGTCGCAAAATAATTTTTGAAACAATGGAGTCTGCGCTCTCTCCGCGACGCGGAGAGAGAGAAATTTCTCTGGGGAGCAAGTCCGTGATGCAGACCTAGCACCTATTTTCTGCCTGATCTTTTCTTCCTCTCTCAAACTCGATTCAACTCATACCCACTAAAATTCTAAGGTAAAAACTCTCGAATTCTTATAACTCAGAACAATTTCATCGAAACCCTCTCAAGAACTATCAATTTACTCAACATCTTAACAAAATCTTCGTCTCAAGAACTCACCAAACATCAAAATTCAAGAACGAATAACAACACTTCAAGAAACTCATCAAGAACTTAATTTGTCAGTCTTTATGGATAAATTCGATAATGTAAAACATGATTGGTGTGTGGGTGAGAAAACCCATCACTATGGAAACTTACATATATCTATTTGGTGAAACAAATCCTCGATTCGCTTGAACCTTGATCGTTCTTCCTTTTCTCCTGTTTTCCTCCTCTTGAACTCTCTTCTAAACGCTAAGCGTAATTAGGATTTTTAAAACTGACCCAAATTAGATTTGACCCCAAAATAATAATAAAAATCGTTTAATCCGATTGGGTAAGGAACAAACCAAGATACCCCTCATTAATTTGGGAAACTTTCTTTAACTGGATAGGCTAACTT
Source organism: Solanum etuberosum (assembly GCA_029582245.1). Lineage (NCBI taxonomy): Eukaryota > Viridiplantae > Streptophyta > Magnoliopsida > Solanales > Solanaceae > Solanum > Solanum etuberosum. The sequence continues at coordinate 56,493 of JAJONR010000767.1, forward strand.
CAAACGGGCATATCTCCCTCATACAAGCTTGAAATTTAGCAAACTTAGTGGCGTTGGAAAGAGGATTCCAAAACCTTTCATTTGATATCTTATGGGCTACCTAACTCATCCTGTACTGAAAGTTATAGCTATTTGAAGTTGACCCAAAACTCACAACTCAAGCATAACTTGCAAAATTTCAAATTAGCTTATTTCCAAATTAGCTCTTTCTATTTTATAGTTCTTTCTAAGGCGGGATGTTACAAACCCCCCCCCCCTTGGGAACATTCTTCCTCGAATAAGATTACTCTAAGTGGACTAAGAGGGAAACATCTAACAACCTACTCAAACACCCAACATGCAAATTACACAACATTTCAACTTACAAAAGTACCAAGAAAAGAATTAGTACCTTGGTTTGAAGCTGCTCCGGGAGCAAAGAGATGTGGGTATCTCTTCTTCATATCCTCCTCAGCCTCCCAAGTAGCTTCCTCAACAAACTGATTCCTCCATAAGACCTTGACTGATGCTAGCTCCTTGGTTCTCAACTTGCGAACCTGACGATCCAAAATATGAACGGGAATCTCCTCATAAGATAGGTTGTCCTTAATACCAATATCTTCAGCCGGTATAATAAGTGAAGGATCGCCCATACACTTTTTCAACACTGAAATGTGGAATACCGGATGGACTACTGCTAACTCTGGCGGTAGCTCCACTCGTAGGCTACATTACCAATCCTCTTGGATATCCTATAAGAATCAATATACCGGGGGACTAAGCTTCCCCTTCTTGCCAAACCTCATAACACCCTTCATGGGTGAAACTTTCAAATAAACCCAATCATCCACCTCAAACTCTAAGTCTCTTCTCCTAACATCGGTATAGGATTTCTGACAACTTTGCGTTGTTTTCAACCTTTCTTGAATAATATTCACTTTCTCCACAGCTTGATGAACCAAGCCTGGTCCTATCAATCCAACTTCACCAACTTCAAACCATCCAATAGGAGATCTACATTTTCTCCCATAAAGAGCCTCATAAGAAGCCATCTGGATGCTAGAACGATAACTATTATTGTACGCAAACTCTATGAGAGGTAAGTGATCATCCTAATTACCCTTGAAATCGATCACAAATGCCCTCAACATATCCTCTAAAGTCTAAATTGTGCGCTCTGCTTGACCATCTGTCTGAGGATGAAAAGCAGTACTAAGGTTCACCTTCGAACCCAAACCTTTCTGCAAAGACTTTCAGAATTATGGGGTGAATTGCACACCTCTATCTGAATAATGGACACAAGAACTCCATGAAGTCTTACTACCTCTTAAATATATAACTTAGCGTAGTCCTCTGCTGAAAAGGTAGTATTTATCGGTAAGAAATAGGCGGATTTAGTCATTCGATCTACAATCAACCAAATCAAATCATGCTGTCTGTGAGACCGCGGTAAACCAGTAATGAAATACATATTTATCATCTCCCACTTCCATCTCGGAAGATCTATGTTCTGAGCCATACCACCGTGCGTCTTTGCTCTAGCTTGACTTGTTGGCAATTTGGGCACTTAGCAACGAACTCTGTGATACACTTTTTCATTTTACTCCACCAATATATTTCTCTCAAGTCACGATACATCTTTGTGGAACCTGGATGGATAGAATATCTGGAGCTATGAGCTTCCTCCATGATCCTCTCTTGAAGTTTATCCACCCAAGTCTTGCCGCTATAAGTGTAGAGGAGAGACCATTGGCTGGAGATGTCCAGAGGTTAGCCAACAGTCTTATTCGGTTATGAATTTCTTAGGAGACAGGTGGTTTGATTGCTTTCATTGAGGCTCATTCTTCCTTAGCACCAGTTTGCTGATGAGAAACTATATCTCATTCTAGACAAGGTGATGAGAGGAGAAGCCAAAGAGGTTGTCCTTGATTTTGATGGTGTCGTGAGGATTAAAGACAGGATTTCTGTGCCCAAGGTGGTCGAGTTGATTAGACTGATTCTTGAGAAGGCCCGTTGTTCTTGATATTCCATCCATCCAGGTGCGGAAAGATGTATCATGACATGATCCAACACTATTAGTGGTGAGGTATGGAGAGGGATGTTGCAAATTTTGTTTCGAGCTATTTGACTAGCCAACAGGCCAGGTGCTAGCACCAACGGACTGGAGGTATATCTCAAAGGATGTCTATTCCTACTTGGAAGTGGGAGCGGATAACTATGGACTTTGTTTTGGGACTACCTACCACTGTGGGTGGTTATGACTCTATTTTGGTAGTTGTTGATAGGTTGACCATGTACGCCCATTTAATCCCAGTTCAGGTGAAGTATACGACAGAGAAGTTAGTCGAGCTTTATAACACTAAGATTGTGCGACTACATGGTGTCCTAGTTTCTATTATCTCCAATTAAGGTTGCTTATTCACTTCCCCTTTACACCATGGTTTGCGTACTTAGTTAGATATGAGTACAAATTTTCATCCTCAGACTGATGGTAAGTCCGAGCCGATGATTCAAGTGTTGGAGGACATGCTCTGAGCTTGTGTGATTGATTTTGGTGCTAGATGGGATCTACATTCACCCTTAGCAGAGTTTGCCTATAACAACAATTATCATTCCAGTATTCGGGATGGCCCCTTTTGAGGCGTTGTATGGCAGGCGGTGTAGATATCCGATTCGATGGTTTGATTCAGCTGAGATGGACTCATTGGATACAAATTTGCTTAGAGATTCTATGGAGAAGGTTCTTATGATCCAAGGTAGACTGTTGACAACCCAGAGTCAATAGAAGAGTTATGCAGTTCGGAGAGTTCGAGCCCTAGTGTTCATGGAGGGTGATCATATTTGGCTCCGAGTCTCACCCATGAAAGGGTGTGATGAGGTTTTGGAAGGAAAGGCAAGCTTAGCGGTAGATTCATTGGACCCTCTGATATTTTGAGTCGTGTGGCAGAGGTGGCCTTTAAGTTGTCCTTACCACCTAGCTTGTCAAATGTTCATCCCGTATTTCATGTCTTCATGCTTCGAAAGTATGTGTCGGATGAGTCCTATGTACTTTTCCTTGATTCAATTGAGTTGGGTCCAGACTTATCTTTTGTCAACGAGCCTATAGCCATTTCTGATAGGCAGGTACGAAAGCGTAGGACCACAGAGATTGCTTCAGTGAAGGTGCAGTTGATGCATCATTCAGTTGGTGAGGCGACTTGGGAGGCGAAATCAGATATATGTGCCACATATCCTAACCCCTTCAAGGCTTCAGGTACTTCTTTTTAATTTATGTTCGAGGGCGAACATGGTTTTTAGTGGTTGATAATGTAATGACCCGGTCTGTCATTTTTTGAAAGTTGCTTGAATTAGCTGTTTTTACCCTTCCGATATCGACCCCGAGTCTTTAATGATTGAGTTTGAAAAGTTGGTTTTAAACTTTAGGTTAAAAGTTGAGAATTTTGTTAGTTTTGAGTTTGAAAGACTAAATTGTGTAAGAAAGTGGTTTTTGGGGTCTTTTAGAGTTTCGAGCTTTGAAATGGAATTCTGTCGATTCCACCAGTCCCGGATGGTCAAATATGAGTTGTGAGAGTTGTCGATTTTAGTTTCTGAGTCTTTTTGAGGATTTGAGGTCCTAAGTTATGAAATTGTGGAATTTTAGCCTTTGGGTTGACTTTGCTCAATATTCGGAGTTCGGATGCTCAGATCGGAATTCTGAGAGTTCCATTGGATTCAAGGGGTGATTTTAGGCCTAGGTGAGGTCTTAGTTGATTTTTGAGAGGTCCCGAGCTTGTTTTAGCCTTTTTAGTTGTAAGTTAGTTTCTTATAGTTTTCATGGATGTCGAGTCGAGGAGACCTCAAATTCATGTTTTGACGGCTCCATTGAGTCTGAAACGTCGAGTATAATTTATTCACATATGTGGTTTATGTTTACGGGGTTTTGAATGGATCCTGAGGGTCCTTTCGATGTGTAGAGTGTAGGCTGATTTTATGATGTTTGAATTCTAGTGCACCTCCACTTTTTCGAGGGAGGTCTCGCATTCGCGGCTCATTTTTGCAAAGGGTCAACCCCTGTTGACCTTCATATTTGTGAAGAACGTTCACTTAAGCAAAGCCCTAATCGTTTCATGTCATCGAAAGAGCCACCCCAATCACTATCAGAATACCCCTGCAACACATACTTCTTATTCGCATAAAACTTGATTCCAAAATTCAATGTTCCCTTAACATATCTTATCATCCTTTTAGCTACTCTAAGATGAGTGTCAGTTGCACAATTACTGAATCTAGATAGAAGACTTACAACATATAAAATGTCGGGTCTAGTTGCAGTAAGATACATGAGACAGCCAACCAAACTCCTATAAAGAGTCTCATCCACTTTTTCAGCTTCATCATTCTTACTCAACTTCTCCTTATGACACATTGGAGTAGCTGTCTCTTTGCAATTTTCCATTTTGAACTTTGTCAAAATGTCTTTTGCATACTTCTTTTGATAGATGAATACTTCATTTTGCTCTTGCTTGATTTCCATTCCCAGAAAATACACCATTTCTCCCAAATCCGTCATCTCAAAAGTATGTTGCATATCTTCTTTAAATTTATTGACAAGTTCATTATTACTTCCAATAACCAGTAGATCATCTACATATAGTGAAATAATAATAAAATTAATATCATCACCTTTAATGTAGTGAGTAGCTTCACTAGGGCATTTTCTAAATCCAGTTGAACCAAATGCTCATCAATCCTACTGTACCAAGCTCTTGGTGCCTGCTTTAGTCCATACAAAGCTTTTTTGAGCTGATACACTTCATCTTCATGCCCTTTGACTACAAATCCTTCAGGTTGCTCAACATAAAATTTCTCCTTAAGAAAGCCATTCAGGAATGCAGATTTAACGTGCAACTGAAACACTTTCCAACCATTTTGTGCAGCTATAGCCAACAATAATCTGATTGTTTCTAATCTAGCAACAGGAGCAAATGTATCAGAAAAATCAATACCAAAAATTTGAGCATACCCCTTTACAACTAGTCTGTCTTTGTGCTTGTTGATAGAGCCATCTGGATTTAACTTGGTTCTGAAAATCCACTTCACTCCTATGACTTTCCTGTTGAGTAGGGATTTGAATAGAAACTCTATTTTGGGGCTCAATGTTGCTGGACTCTACTCCAGGTCTTTTCACAAGTTTCCATGTCTCATTCTTCTCAATCATGGTGAGTTCCTCCTTCATTGCAACTCTCCATTTTGGATCTTTCTCTGCTTCCCAAAAATTCATTGGCTCAAGAACAACCATATTGCATCTCTGATAGATATCAGAGAGAGAGATCGTGTGCCTCTTACCGGGATGTCATCCATCAATTTATCTTCTTTCAGCTGGAGCATTGTACTTAGATCTGGAATGAATGTTGGTTCTACTTCTTTCCAGTTCCATTGTTCATCTTCCATGAAATGCACATCTCTACTTATCCAGATTTTCCTTGTATGAGGTTGGAAAACCTTGTAAGCCTTAGAAACAGTGTTGTAACCCACAAATATTCCAGCTTCCGCCTTTTTATCCAATTTATCTCTTTTAGCCTGTGGCACATAAGTAAAGCACAAGCATCCAAACACTTTGAGATTTTTCAAAAAAGGTTTATAACCATACCTGACTTCAAATGATGTCTTTCCTTCTAAAGATTTTGTTGGAAGCATGTTGAGTAGAAAGACCGATGTATGCGCAGCTTCATCCCAGTAATCTTTTGGCAAACACTTCTCGTACAATAAACATCTAGCCATCTCCATTATCGTACGGTTCTTCCTCTCACTAACTCCATTTTGTTGTGGTGTGTATGGAGTAGTGAGTTGATGTTCAATCCCAGCTTCTTCACAAAATATATTGAACTGATCAGATGTGTACTCCTTGCCATTATCGGACCTTAAAGATTGAATCTTACAGCCACTTTGAGTTTCGATCCACTACTTGAATTTCCAGAAGATAGCGGCAACCTTTGACTTGAACCTGAGTAAGTAAATCCAAAACATTCTTGTATAGTCATCAATGAAAACTATGTAATACTTACTCCCTTTGAGTGACAGAGTTCTTTGAGGACCAGCCAGATCTGTGTGGATTAACTTTAGTTTTTTAGTAGCTCTCCAAGTTGCTTTGTTGAAAGGAAGCCTTGTTTGTTTGCCAAATCGACAAGTTTTGCAATCTGGTATTTCAGCTTCAAGGTTAGGTAGCCCTCTAACTAGATCTTTCTTCTGTAGGTTTCTTACAGCCTTATGATTGAAATGTCCAAGCTTTTTGTGCCAAACTTCTGCATTGATCTTAGTTGCAGAATAAACTTTTTGCTCAGAATAAGCTTTTTGCTCATGCACTAAAGGATCCCGTGTAAAGCTCTTTCCCTTCATCATTACTTTGAATAAATTTTTGGCATCTTCATCCTTGATTTCACAATAATTGATTTCAAAGAGAAGTTTGAAACCATTCTCAAGCATCTGGCCAACACTTAACAGACTATGACTTATATTAGGTACAAAATACACGTCTTTGATTAGTTTTGTACCTGAATCAATCTTAATTTCCACAATACCTTTGCCTTCAGCAGAAATATACTCTCCATTGCCAACTTATACTTTGGAAATTACTGAAGTATCAAACTCCTTGAACAGATCACGATCAAATGTCATGTGGTTTGTGCAACCACTGTCAATAAGCCACTTGTCACTTGATCTGTTAGTTGCAAAACAGGTTGCTACAAAGAGTTTCTCTTCATCTTCCTGATTAGCTACCTGTGCAGTATTATTTTCTTCAGTGTTGGTTTTGCAAATCTTTTGATGATGTCCCATCTTCTGACATTTCTCACACTGTTGGTCTGGCCTTCTCCATCATTTGAATGGTGGATGACCCTTCTTTCCAAAAGGCTTGCAAGGAGGAAAATCATGTCTTGTTCCCCTATTGACCCGAGGAGAATGAGAACCTGAGTTTTCCTTCTTGTTCCAGTTCTTCTTTCCTTTGTCTCCCTGGTTTGATTGAACTTTTGTAGGTAGTGCACCCTCAACAAACCCTTCTGAACTCATAAGTCTTCTCTGTTCTTGTACCTGCAGAGAATTCAATAGTTCTGCCAAATTAATTGTTGACAGATCCTTAGAATTTTCCAGCGAGGAAATAGTTGCTTCAAACCTTTCGGGGACTGTTACAAGAATTTTTTGAACCAATCTAGAATTAGGAAATTCACAGCCAAGTAATCTTACATTGTTGGCAATGTTGAGTAATCTATCAGAATACTCTTTGACAGTCTCTGAATCCTTCATCTTCTGAAGTTCAAATTCTCTTATGAGGTTGAGAATACGCATTCCTTTTATCCGTTCAAATCCTTCATATTCTTTCTTTAGAATATTCTAGACCTCAAATGCTGATTTGATTGTCATAATTCTGACAAAAATTTCAGATGAGACTGTAGGAAATAACGTCGCTCTAGCCTTTGATTTTCTTGTGATTCCTTATCTGCGCCATGGTTGGATTTGCAGGCAAGGGAGGAACTTCGTAGTCCTTCTCAACAGCTTCCTACAGATCATTTGCCTCCATATGTGCCTCCATTCTTGCTGCCCAGAGATGATAGCCTTCACCTTTGAAGACAGGTGGAGCTAGTGCAGTGAAAGGAGTTTTTGAATCCATATCAGAAAAAAGGATTAAGGAAAATGAGTTTCCCTCAATTACAGGTCCCTCAAGAAGAAAGCTCTGATACCACTTTTGTTGGAGTTCTTTGACTGAATTTCAACTCTATAAACAAAAACAAAGGCAAGAAGAAGAGAGGAAAATATTTTCTGGTGGAAAGATGATCTTTATTTGAACTGAAATGGTGTTTAAATACAAAATAAAATAAAATAACTAAAGCCTATATCTAAGCAACTACTTTGAACATGATTGCAGGATAAACAAACTCTTAAAAATAGCAACTTAACTCCTATAAAACAACAAATAACTTAAAATGCTGAAGATGGCTAAAAAGTTGGAGAAAATCCAAAAACTTCTATTGACTAATTACTGCAGTAACTGAGGCAATTAATCAACAGATCCTAAAGAACAAGTGATTCACCAAAATGACTAACAGGAACTTGACCTCCTATAGGCAAATTTACTTTCAAATTTCCACTATCTCTAAGATTTTTATGCTGATTCATTAGTCTTATGTTGTGAACCATATGATTTGAAACACCTATATCAACAATCCAGTTAGAATTCACTACATCAGAAATAAGTGCAGTGATAGTACCCGAGGTACTGCTGGAAGTAGCAATATTAGTCATAGTGTCCACCTCATTTCCCTTACCCAGCATGTGAAGGATCTGAGTGTATTACTCAGGTGTGAACAAAGACATTCCTTATGTACCTTCTGATGAAAGAGGTTAGAGGAAGAGGCACAAGGTCTTGTAACGACCTGATTCCGTCGTTAGGGAAAAGCCAATGGGGAAAGAATTGGGGCTAGAAACTTTTGAGTAGTAACTTGAAAATTCCTAGCCTAGTCCAGATTTGAATAAAATCTGAGTCAGTGAGTTCTAGGGAAATATGGTAATGAATGAGAGATCTAATTATGAATTTGATTACATGCGTAGATAACTAAGACGTTAAGAAAACCATACGACTTTAAGAAATTGAATTCGGGTGAGTAGAACTCCCGAAACTGATCTTAGCGTGAACGGATAATTTCTGAGTGTCATGGGTTGAAGGTGTGTTGTGAAATGGGGGTTTGAAACTCTTTAATTAACTCTCTGTCTCCGTGCAAGCCACCAGGGCGGGATTATTCCCACCAGGGCGGGGCCGCTGTAGCGGGATGAGGTCTACTATAGCGGGAAAGTCACGACTTAAGTCGGATATAAACCCCAAAAATGTTATTTTTTCTGCAACATTCAATTTTGAGAGCTAAGGAACGACCTAGGGATATTTGTTGAAGGTTTTCCACCTCTTCTAGCACCAAAGGTAAGGCTTTTACTCCCCGAATTCATTTTTCAATCCGTCGAACTTAGTTTCTTGGGTAATTATCAATGGGGGAGGGTTTTGATCTGGGATTTATGGTGGAAGAAGCCCTAAACTGGGTATGGGGATCAATGGTTTGGCCTAGGGTTGATATTATTGATTATAATCTGGGTAATTAGGTTTTGTTGATTGATCCTCGCGTTATATTGATTGTTTGTAGACCAAGAACAAGCAGAAAGAATCCGGAAAGGGAAGAATCAAGTTTCTTAGGGGATTCAAGCTTTGTTTGAGGTATGTGATGGTTGTGATTTTATGTTGGAGTGATATATGTTTGTAATTGCTTCATTGTATTGCATTAATGTATTCGAATGTTGGATTATTGATCACACCTAATGTAAATGAGTATGACGAATAACTTTATGCCATGAATCACCTTTTGATTGTATGATTATGAGAAGATACATTGTAATTGTGATTGTGGTATGTTGAATGGAACGGGTGTCACTTTCCGACACACTAACTGGGATCGGCTATCACGTACCGACATACATATTGGAACGGGTGTCACGATCCGACACACTAACTTGGATCGGGTGACACGATCTGGCACACTAACAATTTGGGTATGGGTTCCGTGAGAGGACCAATGACTTGGCATATATGTATATCTTTGAAATTGTGAAATTGTGCGTTGCTCGTAAATGATAATTGATATTGTATATGTTCGGTGTGTGCATGTTTATGATGTTGTAATGACTTATATATGATTCACTTATTGGAATAGCCGCGTGATCCTACCACTACACTGTGGTTGTGTACTGATACTGCACTTGCTCTATCTTTGTTGAGTATAGGGCATCTTCAGGCGGCTACTGACAAACCTCATCTAGGAGATCTATGATCAATCGAATTCAAGGGTGAGCCAGTTCTTCCGTGCTGCCATGAGTTTTCTTTTGTTTATGTCCACATCTTTGGACTTAGACTAGTGCTTTAGATTTTCCTATGTTTAATTGGGTTGTAACCATTTCCTTAGACTTATGGTTCCTTGTTAGAGTTTTAGTACATTGACTTTCAGGTTCTAGGGAATAATTTCTGCAATGTTTTGTTAGTCGTTGTTAGATCTTTTGGAGTTTATGGGAACTCTATTTGACTCTTGCATTTAAACCTGCTTCCGTATATTTAAATGCTTTAGTTTTCATTAATTTGGTTAGTTGGGTTGTAGTAACGGTTCTCCCACCGGAGGGTTAGTGTGGGTGCCACTCACGATGGTCTGAGTCGTGATAAAGTTGGTATCAGAGCCCTAGGTTTGTTGATATCGATGTACCAAAATGAGTCTAGTAGAGTCTTACGGAACGGTACAGAGACGTCTGTACTTTTCATCGAGAGCCTATAGGACTTTAGGAAATCTCTTTGTTTTCTCGTCTCCTTTCGTGCTATAACTTGGTTCCAATTGGTATCTGGTGATCCAAATTGGTATCTAATCTCCTTCATTCTTCTGTCCGTGGATGGTTAACACTCGCTTCAACGGTGTCAGGTCCGTATCTCCCGTCAATGACCCCATTGAGGAGTCCGCAACAAGAGGTCGCGGTCGAGGCAGGGGTAGAGGAAGAGCAAGGGGTAGAGGCCATGGAAGGGTAGCACCCGCTAGGGGTGGAGCTCCGGTTGAGAATGCTCCCAGAAATAAGAATCCTCCTGTGCATCATGAAGAGATAGAGGAAAATGTAGAGGTTGAGAATGATGAGGATGTTGGACAAGAGGAAGAGGTGCAGGCTGAGACTACATGTATTCCTCCCTTAGACCCAGTGTTAGCTCAACAGATTATGTCGTTCCTGAAAGGATTGGTTGGCCCTGGAGTTCTCCCAAGAGTTCAAGCAACTCAAGCTCCTGCCAATACCCCTATTTATCACTGTCCCCAAGGTCGGTGGAACTGTAGGTACCGATGTTTTTTTTCATCCTTTGTTGGGTCCTGTTATGACTATTAATGAACATGAGATGATGACTAAGTTCTTGAAATTGAAACCACTGGTGTTCCATGATTCCGAGAGTGAGGACGCCTATGAGTTCAATCTAGATTGTTCTGAGAGGCTTCATAAGTTGGGAATTATCCATCAGCATGGAGTAGAGTTTGTGACTTTTCAGATTTAAGGTGAGGCTAAGCAGTGGAGGAGAGCTTATATGGAATGCAAATCTTTATCTTTACCTCCACTCACTTGGACCCAGTTTCATGCTCTGTTCTTGGAAAAGTATGTGCCCGGGACTTTGAGATACCGAAAGAAGGATAAGTTCATGGCTTTGGAGGAAAGTGGTATGTATGTGGCTGCTTATGAGGCCAAGTTCCATGCTTTGTCTAGATATGCTACGCAATTGGTGACTACTGAGGTAGAGAGGATCCGTCTCTTTATTAAGGGACTGAATTCTGAGTTACAGGTGTTGTCTGTGCACGTGACTTCTGTAGGGAAAAGTTTTAATGAGGTAAAAAATTTTGTGAAGAAAGTGGAGGGGTGAGGCGAGACGGGCAGGCTAAGGCGTTGGCTAAGATATCTAAGAGCATTGGTAACTTTCAGGGTTCCTACTCCAGAGGTTCAGGGAGGCCGACACTTGCAGCCCGGCCAATTCAGTCCGCTATGCCCGCTTCTACAGGTAATTACTCGGGAACTCCACATCAGAATTTTATTCAGGATAGCCAGGGAGCCGCACCTTCGGCGGGCAGCAGTACATCCTTTGATCGCACTTGTTATAATTGTGAAAAACCTGGGCATAAGAGGATAGATTGTCCCCACCCGTGCATGTTAGATTCCACGCAGCAGCAGACTAGAGTAGTGGTACCCGTTGGAAATGGTAATAATGGTTGAGGGTGTCTACAAGGTGGGCGAGGAGGAAATCAGCGAGGCCGTAGAGGTCGGGTAAATGGTAATGCAGGCTGAGGTACCGTGCAGCCAGGCAGGGAAGTCACCCGTCATAAGGACAGGGCTCAGTGTTATGCCTTTCCGGGTAAGACCAAGGCAGAGGCGTCTGATGCAGTGATCACATGTACTATTCTTGTCTGTGACCGGATGGCTATGTGTTATTTGATCCAGGTTCTACTTATTCTTATGTGTCCGTGCGATTTGACTCAGAGTTTGATATGATTTGTGATATACTTGATGCCCCCATCCATGTTTCTACCCCCGTTGGAGAGTCTGTCATAGTCACCCATGTCTATCATGCTTGTCCTATCTTGTTTATGGGTTTTCAGACTTGGGCTGATTTGGTGATTTTGGATATGACTGACTTTGATATAATCTTAGGCATGACTTGGTTGTCCCCCTATTTTGCTTTGTTAAATTGTAATACGAAATCTATGACTCTAGAGATCCCCGGTAGGGAAAAATTAGAGTGGGAAGGGGTGTACAAGCCTAAGCCAGCTAAGATCATATCCTCCATTAGGGCTAGGAAACTGGTGGGGTAGGGTTGTTTGGCTTATTTGGCTCATATTCAGGATGTTGAGGTTGTGTCTCCCTCTATTGAGTCTATTCCCATGGTGTAAGAATTTAGAGAAATGTTCCCTACTGATTTTGACTGGTATGCCTCCGGATAGAGATATAGATCTGTCCTAGTGCTTCACCCTGGGGTGCTCCTGTCTTGTTTGTTAAGAAAAAAGACGGTAGTATGAGAATGTGTATAGACTATCGTCAATTGAATAGGGTCACCATTCGAAATAAGTATCCATTGCCTCAGATAGATGATCTTTTTGACCAATTGCAGGGTGCATCCATTTTCTCTAAGATTGATTTAAAGTATGGTTACCATCAGTTAAAGATTAGGCCGGAGGATATATCAAAAACGACATTTAGGACCCGCTACGGGCACTATGAGTTCCTAGTTATGTCATTCGGGTTGACAAATGCGCCTGCAACTTTCATTAGTTTGATGAATGAGGTGTTCAAACCCTTTATTGATTCGTTTGTGATAGTGTTTATTGATGATATTTTGGTTTATGAAGTAAGGAAGAGCATGTCGACCATCTTCGTATTATTCTGGGTGTTCTTGGGAAACAAAAGTTGTATGCAAAATTTTCTAAGTGTGAATTTTGGTTGACTTCGGTTGCCTTTTTGGGGCATGTAGTTTCAAAGGAAGGGGTAATGGTAGATCCCCAAAAGATTGAAGCGGTTAGGAATTGGGTCTGACCAAGTTCTGTGACTGAAATTAGGAGTTTTGTGGGGCTCGCTAGCTACTATTGTCGGTTTATGAAAAACTTTTCTTCTATTGCCACACACTTGACAAATTTGACCGAAAATGAGATACCATTTGAATGGACTGAAAAATGTGAGGAGAGCTTCCAAAAACTTAAGACTCTTTTGACCACAGCGCCTATTCTAGCACTACAGGTGGAAGGTAAAGATTTTATTAATTATTGCGATGCTTTGCATTCGGGTTTGGGTGTTGTATTGATGTAGGAGAAGAATGTCATCGCTTATGCATCGCGACAGTTGAAAGTTCATGAAAGAAATTACCCAACATATGATTTAGAGTTGGTAGTGGTAGTGTTTGCTCTTAAGATCTGGCGGCATTATCTTTATGGTGTCAAGTGTGAGGTATTTACTGACCACCGTAGCCTACAACATGTATTCACTCTAAAGGATCTAAATCTAAGACAACGAAGGTGGATGAAGTTACTCAAGGATTATGATGTGACCATCCAATACCATCCGGGTAAGGCTAACGTGGTGGCAGACACATTTAGCCGAAAGACGGTGAGTATGGGTAGTCTAGCTTGCTTGGGTGTGACCAAGCAACCTTTGGCTAAAGAAATTCAACATTTGGAGTCTAAGTTCATGCAGTTGGGCATCTCAGAAAAAGGTGGGGTGTTAGCTAGCATTGAGGTTAGAGCCACCTTCATTGAGGAAATCAAGGCCAAACAATTTGAGGATGAGAATTTGAATGAGCTTAGAAAGAAGATAGTGATTTGTAAGGCACAAGATATGGTTCTTGATGCGGGGGTCGTGCTCAGTTTTAAAGGAAGAATTTGTGTTCCTAGAGTGGGCGACTTGGTTTAGAGTTTATTGATAGAATCCCATGGTTCGAGGTATTCCATTCATCCAGGTGTGACCAAGATGTACCGAGACTTGAAGCGACTATATTGGTGGCCGACATGAAGAAGGATATAGCGGAGTTTGTGGCTAGGTGTCAAAATTGCCAACAAGTAAAATATGAACATCAAAGGCCGGAAGTTTTGCTTCAGAGAATGCCAATTCTGGAATGGAAGTGGGAAAGAATAGCTATGGATTTTGCGGTTGGTCTTCCCAAGACTTTGGGGAAGTTTGATTCTATTTGGGTAGTGGTTGACGGATTGACTAAGTCAGCCCATTTTATTCCGGTCAGAATAAATTATAATGCTCAGCAATTCGCTAAGGTGTATGTAAAAGAGATAGTAAGGCTGCACGGAGTGCCCCTTTCTATCATCTCAGACCGTGGTACGCACTTCACATCCAAGTTTTGGGGAAAATTACATGAGGAGTTGGGTACTCAACTCACTTTTAGCACAGCATTCCATCCGCAGACGGACGGATAGTTAGAAAGGACCATTCAATTGTTAGAGGACACGTTGAGGGCATGTGTGATTGACTTTGGAGGACATTGGGATAAGTTCCTACCCTTTTATGAGTTCTCTTATAATAAAAGTTACCACTCTAGCATTGATATGGCACCATTTGAGGCACTTTATGGGAGAGGATGTAGATCACCAGTAGGATGGTTTGAGGCTGGAGATGTGAACTTTTCCCTATGCGTTGAACCCCTAAACTAAGTTGTTTAACCCCTAAACTACGTAGTTTTGGTCAGTTTAAGCCTAGTAACTTAATTAGAACTTACCCTAGTCAATTCATTCTCCAAAATTAAGCAAACTCAAAGCAAAAGAGGAGAAAGAGTCGACCAAACCCCTTTCCAAGAACGCAACAAGGTTTCATCAGTTCCAGCCCCAAAATCAAAATATTTCTCCATGGAATTCGTCACCAGGTATGTGGGATTTCACTAGTGGGTTCCTTTCACCCATTAGGTCCCTAGAATTCAGTTAGAATCTTGATTCCCTTGATATTATCTAGACCTAGAGTTTATTAAATGTTAGAAATTGGTGGGTTTTAGCTGCTAATCAGATTATTATGTTGTTGCTTCAGTTCTTGCATGAAATTCAGAACCCTAGATGTGTAGATTCATTTAGCTCATGAAATAAACATGCTAGGTCAGTTATATTCAGATATACTTTCCCCAGTTACGAATATTTCATTATCAGTACATTAATGTTGCATTCTCAGATTTTTGATGTCAGTATTTTGAGCTATCTAGTATTACAGAAATTCAGTCATAATATGTTATTTACATAATCAGTTGGGAGTAGACTTAATCCGAGTTGGACTAGGGTTCAGCGTACCCGAATAATCCCAGAACTACGTGCCCTGTAGGATGTAAGTCCCCTCTATGGGCATCATTTCGGTGATCACGCCAGTCATACCTCTATACCTCTGGCAGGATATATTGGATCCTCTCGATGGGGCGTATACATCAGACTCCACATTTGGCTCATATGGTTTTATGTCAGTTATTAGTAGCTCCCTCACAGTTAGATTCTATTGCATTGACCATGTTATCAGTTACAGTCAAATTTCAGTCTCAACATGTTATAAACTTGGTCATTGCATTCAGTTAGTTCATGTTCAGTATTTCCAGTATAGTATCATGCTTATCTTATATCATTGCTCAGTTATATGCTTTGTTAAGTTATGTTTATATTGTTCATCTTTACTCTATCCTGCATGATCAGTACCTTTCAAGTACTGACGCATACACTGTGCTACATCTTCTCGTGATGTAGGTCCAGGTTCTCAGCTTCTGGATCACGCATAGATCGGTTCCCGATCTTCAGATCAGCAGTATCAGCGGTGAGTCCTCATTCTCCGAGGACGACAGACATGTTTCCTTTCAATTTTAGTCTTTAGTTTCAGTTTTGCTAGATTTAGTTGGGGCATGTACCAACACTTCTAGTCAGTTAGAGGCTTTTTCTAGACATAGTTAGATTCAGCTTTAGCACTCAGATTTTTTATATTACAGATAGTTTATGGATATTCCCCATCATTTCAGTTTACACCATGTTTTAGCTTCCGCACAGTACTTTCCTATTTCAGTTATCATAGTATGCCTATGTTATGCCAGCAGGGTTAGCTTGGGGTCACTCGTGATCCTTGGTCCCGTGTCCACGCCTAGGGGGTAGCCTCGGGGCATGACACCTACGGTTGATATTATTGATTATAATCTGGGTAATTAGGTCTTGTTTATTGATCCTTGCATTATATTGATTGTTTGTAGACCAAGAACAAGCGGAAATAATCCGTAAAGGGAAAAATCAAGTTTCTTAAGGGATTCAATCTTTGTTCGAGGTAGGTGATGGTTGTGATTTCATGTTGGTGTGCTATATGCTTGTAATTGCTTCATTGTATTGCATGTATGTATTCGAATGTTGCATTATTGATCACACCTAATGTAAGTGAGTATGAACGAATAACTTTATGCCATAAATCACCTTTTGATTGTATGATTATGAGAAGATACATTGTGATTGTGATTGTGGTATGTTGAATAGAACGGGTGTCACGTTTCGACATACTAACTGAGATCGGATATCACATACCGACATAAATATTGGGACATGTGTCACGATCCGACACACTAACTTGGATCGGGTGTCACGATCTGACACACTAACAGTTTGGGTATGGGTTCCGTGCGAGGACCAATGACTTGGCATATATGTATATCTTTGAGATTGTGAAATTGTGCGTTGCTCATAAATGATAATTGATATTGTATATGTTCGGTGTGTGCATGTTTATGATGTTGTAATGACTTATATATGTTTCACTTACTGGAATAGCCGCTTGATCCTACCAATACACTCTGGTTGTGTACTGATACTGCACTTGCTCTTTCTTTGTTGAGTACAAAGCATCTTCAGGCAGCTACTGACATACCTCATCTAGGAGATCCGTGATCAATCGATTAAAGGGTGAGTCATTTCTTCCGGGCTGCCATGAGTTCTCTTTTGTTTATGTCCACATCTTCGGACTTAGACTAGTGCTTTAGATTTTCTTATGTTTAATTGGGTTGTACCCATTTCCTTAGAATTATGGTTCCTTGTTAAGAGTTTTGGTACATTGAGTTTCAGGTTCTAGGGAATAATTTCCGTAATATTTTGTTAGTCGTTGTAAGATCTTTTGGAGTTTATATGAACTTTATTTGACTCTTGCATTTAAACCTGTTTTTGTATCTTTAAATGCTTAGTTTTCATTAATTTGGTTAGTTGGGTTGTAGTAATGGTTCTCCCACCGGAGAGTTAGTATTGGTGCCACTCACGATGGTCTGGGTCATGATAGGTCTAGTGTTAGGACTTATAGGAGAATCATAGGATCTAGCATCAGTGAACATGTTCCCTCCAGTAGCAGCATTGTTGGCATGAGAGGAAACTCTTTTCCTCTTATGGTAGCTATGAAGTTTGTAGCAGTGGTCTTTAGTATGGCGTTTGTAGTGATAGAAATCACAGTACATATGAGATTTCCCATAGCTAAAAGTATTCTTTCCATCAGAGTTTCTTTGTCTAAAACCACCACTATTGTCATTACCATTACTAGAGTTGTAGCCCGTATTCACTCCTGTTCCTGAGTTTTCAGTGTGATAGCCTCCATTACCAGCATGATGATTATGGGACATCCTGTTGCTCATAAGAGCATTTTTTGAATGAATTTCTGAAGAGGAGGAACTGATGGCACCATTCATCCTTCGGCTCTCCACATTTATAATCATTGCATAATCTAAGTTAACATTTGGGACATGAACATTCATTAACACCTGGCGTTTTGCATGAGCATGAGACTCATTTAGGCCTATGAGAAACTACCACAACTTTTGGAACTAATAATGTTCAACATACTGCTTAGATTCAGGGCAGGCATATGAAAGAGGAGGCATTAGAGTTTCAAATTCATCCAGAGTTCTCTCAAATAAGAGAAATACATAGAAATAGAAGCAGTGCCTTCAGACAATGTAACTATCTCCTTATGCAAATAAAATTCCCTAGAAGCATTAACTTTATCAAACCTCTCACAAAGGTCTTCCTAGAAATTTTGAGCATCAGATCCATATATCACAGTACTGACCAATCCTTTGGACACAATGTTCATGATCCATCCTAAAACAATGTCATTATATCTATCCAACAGATCATGCATGGAAACAGGATACAAATCCTTTCTACATGTGCCTAATAGAAAACCTAACTTGTTTTTGCCAAGTAATACAAGTTTCAAGGACTTACTCCACAATGAGTAATTTTCAAAGCCTAAGAGCTAAATAGAAACTAGAATTGAACCTTGAGTGTCAAATGGATGAATGAAGAGAAGCTGATTGTTACCTACTTGTTCAGTTGGTTGAGATTGCATTCCTTGAGGCTGAATTATAGTGGTTGCATTGACTTCTATCGGAATGGCCATAATCAACCTGCAATTTCACAAAGAAAATAGAAACAGATTGAACAAAATTGAACCAGAAGTACGCTGAAAACCTCCCCTAAATCAAACACTCGTGATGAACACAAGGTGTTTGATTTATGCAACACAACAGATGAGCGATTCCTTGAACTCTAATACCATGTATTGAAACTCCATTAATGGGAGTAATTGAACGAAAATAGAGAGAAATTCAGAGAAAATGGAAGAGCCATATATTCATTCACTTGTAACTATACATGCAGCTATGTATTTATATACAAAGTAAGCTTCTAAGCTAACAACCTTTCCTTACTACCAAGAGCTTCTAGAAGCTTCTATACTAACTAACTTCCTTAACTAACTAATAGACTTGATTAAAATGCATAATTAATTATTCACATGTCCTCAACATAATAATTGGTGTACATGTAGATATGTTTCCTTTCGTACTTAAAATGATATTTGGGTTGCTATAAAATTATGTCATTAAGAATGCTTTTATTTCTACTAAATTGATATTATTGTTGCTATAAAATAATTTCAAATATAAAAGTATGTCATTTTTCAACCGATTGAAAAAAAAACTGCTACATGAAATACAACAGAGATGGTAATAATACTGTAATTTTTTGTATCGCCTAAATTGGATATATATGTCATTATACAGCATGGATTGTCAAATCATGATGAGGAAAGTAGCATGATTAGAGTGAAAAAGTATCTGACAACACCTGACTGCATAGAAGAAGATATCACGACAGTTCAAATGATAATGTTGGTAGGTTTTGTGAACTCCGTAAATGAGCGTCTCTTCATGAAGCTTATGCTAGCTCATTGTCCTTCACTTGTAGAGGTGAAAGTTACACCTGCATAGTTAACTGACCAATGTAAAATCTTTTTTTTTTTCATTTTAGAAGTGATGAAGTTCCCTCGAGCTTCACTAAATGTCAGTATAAAACTTAAATAACTAAGATTTCAATTCTAGCAGCTACATTATCATCTTGTTAATTATTTTATCGATAAATATATTATTTTGGGCGATGACCCTATCTTTTGTGACATTTTGTCAGTTAGGACAAGCATAGTGTTATAAATTCTTCGATTCCTTTATATTTAAATTCTAGGAACTCATCATATCGTTGCCAATTTTATTAAACGTGTCCTTTATTATATCAAGGGCAAATATATATACTGCAAATCCTTCAATTTCCAACCCTATGTGTCACACCCCAAACTCAAGGGGTGCAACAGGCTCCTAATGCCAAAACTCAGGCCCGAGCCAAACCCGCTGAACCATTTGCTACTAGCGCATGGACGCCACACGGAATCAAGAAAACAAACAAGTATATCTCGGTTTAAAACTAAGCCCTCGGTCGGCAAGGCCCCTGTCAATAGATCCATAAAAGAAACAGTTACTCCCAAGAGTTCATATAAAGAAATAGCCAACTCGCACAGAAGTTCTGATTGGGCCGTCGACGCCACCATGATCTCTATACCAAAACTGAAAGCAGGTATATATCAAGACAATACATTAAGCAACTCACAAGCTTCAGAAAACCAACACACTAGTCCAACATGGCAATAACGTAGCTATACACCCCACACACTAGTTTGCAAGCCTCTAAGAGTTACAAAGATTGGCGGGACA
This sequence comes from Solanum etuberosum, assembly GCA_029582245.1. Taxonomy (NCBI): domain Eukaryota; kingdom Viridiplantae; phylum Streptophyta; class Magnoliopsida; order Solanales; family Solanaceae; genus Solanum; species Solanum etuberosum. The sequence continues at coordinate 76,573 of JAJONR010000767.1, forward strand.
GGGTCCCAACCTACCGATAAAAATATATACAACAAAAGCTAACAAACCTCCAAACTCTGGCAGCTCCAGTGGAAAGGGGCTAGCAAACCAGATAGAAGTTAAACCTGCAGCTGAGGAGGTCTACTGGGTCGTCTGTCGGGACCTGCATGCATGAAAGCAGCGCCCCCAGGCAATGGGGTGTCAGTATTAAATAATGTACAGAGTATGAAAGGCTATAGATTAAATAAGCAAGTATCCTAATATACCAAAAGCAATCAGGTAAGGAAATCAAAATTTAGATAAGCATGCTAACCCACTACTGAATCTAAAAATACAAAAAAATGATCAAACAACAACCTAACCAAGCCTCCATAAGCTCGGCAAGTACAAACAACACACCACCTACCTAGGCCCCCATAAGCCCATAACGTGCCAAATCAATCTACATACCCCTATCAGTAGCCCCTTGTCTTTGTAAGAAGTCACATAGCCCTTTTTGGCAACGATATTGCCCCGTAGGCAGCGCATAGCCTTCTTAGGCAACATCATAGCTCTGTGGGCTGCACATAGCCCTCGTTTGCATCAATATAGCCCTGTAGGCAACACATAACCCTCTTTGGCGTTAAAGTAGCCCCGTAGGCAACACATAACACTCTTTGGCATCAATATAGCCCCGTGGGAAACACATAGCCCTCTTAGGTAGTAACATAGTTCTCTTAGACGACATCATAGCCCCCACAGGTAGTTCATAGCTCAACAGCTAACAACAATAGCCCCAAGGGCGACAACAACCAATTGAATAGGCTAAAGGCGAACAATTTAGCTTTAATCAATATATATGAATAGTCTCCAAGTAGTTCCTAACTTAGGTTATTCTTAACAAATTATGAGTCCCTAAATGAGGGTTTATAACCACTCAATCAGCCAACCACTCACAAATACCTCTACAAGATCACCAACATTAACTACCCTATTATATCGCTCCCAAGCTCTAAGGAAGCATGCCGAACGAAGGGAATAGCAGCATACCTTTTCCTTTATAATTTATGCTGAAAATACCTCTGCCCGCACCACTACAACACTAAAAAAATGTAAAATCAATCATTAATTAAGGATAAGAATTACTACAACAATTTGACAATCGATACGGATTATGATCGTAAATTACTATCTAAAAGCTAAGGTATCCATAAACCGATAAAAGATGGTTCCTACCTTTCTTTACAAGCCCAAAACACTTGAATAAAATGAAAACACTGAAAAAAACTCTGCTGCAAGAACCTCCACCACTCAATTCACCATGAAAACTATACCAAAACGACGAGCTCGCGACGTAGGGCAATATTTTATAAGGAGCCAAGAAGAGATCATGAACACACAAGGATGATTTGAGGAGTATTTCTCTACTTTTTGTGGGTTTCTTACGAGCTGGAATGAAGTAAAATGAAGAAGATGCTATCTTATAAGGTTCCACCGACTTACCTCACATGCCTCCTTGTGCAGTGTCGCAAAAATGCTAATATCTCTCTATTCTGAAGTCGTATGAATGAACGGTTTGATGCGTTGGAAACTAGACTCATAGACCTTTGATCTGCTAGGTTGTAGGCCCCATAACTCTTTATATATTGGGAGAAAACGTCCAGGACATTTGACCCAAATTTCAGAGAAATATTTAAAAAGGAACTTACGATAACTTTCACCAACTTTTTATTTTGCCGCTTACCTAACATAAAAACTTGAGATACAACCCTTGAACACTTAAAATATGACATACCATATCATTCTTAATTTATTACTCACCCTCTTTTTCTTTCCACGAAGGTACGAGTTAAATTAGAGTTCCAAAAAGTCAGGGTGTTACATCCTCCCCCCCTTAGAAACATTCGTCGCCGAATGAAAAATCTAAGCCACGCGGTTAAGTCCTTAGTAGTTTCCAAAATATGGCAAAGTGTACTCTATACCCATAATATCCAGGAACCTGAAATGTAGAAGATTCCAACCTAAGCACCTCACAGGACGATACAAATAGCTAAGCACCATAGCTCTGTAATAATAGTACGAGAAAAATACAACAACAACAACAATAATAAGCAACAATAAAAAAAAACTTAATGGATATCCTACCTCACTGTGCTAATCAATATTGATATTTTTACCACTGTGGGATCTAAAACAACTGAGGATATCTGGATCTCATTCCATCCTCAGCTTCCCATGTCACCTCTTCCCTATTTTTGTTTCTCCACAGTACTTTAACAAAAGCCACATCTTTGGTCCTCAACCTTCGGACCTGTCGATCTAATATTGCAACTGGATTTTACTCATAGGACAACTCCTTTGTGATCTGAACATCCTCAACAGGGACAACCCTAGAAGGGTCTCCTATGCACTTCCGTAGAATCGATATATGGAATACCGGATGAACCGATTCTAACCCCGACGGCAACTCTAACTCATAAGCCACTTGTCCCATCCTCCGAAGGATCCGGTATGGCCAAATGAATCTTGGACTAAGCTTGCCCTTCTTTCCGAATCTCATAACACCCTTCATAGGTGAGACTTTTAAGAATACCATGTCATCAACACAAAACTCGCCGTACATCTGAGTATGACTTTTGGTGACTTTGAGCAGTCAATAAACATTCTCGGATGAGCTTAACCCGCTCCATTGTCTGTTGTACAAGGCTGGGTACAACCAACCCTGACTCACCTACCTCAAACCCTCTAATAGGGGATCTGCATTTCCGACCGTACAAAGCCTCATAAGGTGCCATCTTTATGCTAGAATGATAACTATTGTTATATGCAAACTCAATAAGAGGTAAGTAGTCATCCCAACTTCCATTAAAGTCCAGCATTCATGCCCGTAGCATGTCCTCAAGTGTTAAAATGGTGCGTTCAGCTTGGCCATCTGTCTGAGGGTGAAAGGTTATACTGAGATTAACTTGTGTCCCTAATCCTTTCTGGAATGACTTCCAGAAGTTAGCGGTAAATTGTGCTCCTCTATCTGAGATAATAGATATTGGGACACCGTGCAACTTAACAATCTCTCGGATGTAAAGCCTGCATAATCTTCAGCGGTGAAAGTAGTCTTGACCGGTAAGAAGTGGGCTAATTTTGTTAACCGATCAACAATTACCCAAATAGAGTCAAACTTATGCCGCAATCGAGGTAACCCCGTAATAAAATCCATATTAATTACCGCCCACTTCCATAAAGGAATGGCTATCTCCTGGACCAGCCCAGCAGGCTTCTGGTGCTCAACCTTAACTTGTTGGCAGTTACGACAGTGTGCCACAAACTCAGCAACATCCTTCTTAATCCCGTGCCACCAATATATTTCTTTAATATCATGGTACATCTTCGTCGATCATGGGTGAATAGAATACCGGGAATGGTGTGCCTCTGCCATAATCTGTTGACGAAGCTCTACCACATTTGGAACACATAGTCTTCCTCTATATCTGAGGACTCCATCTTCTGCTATATCAAAGGCTAATGACTCCTTATCATGAACTTTGCCTTTGAGCTGCTCTAAGTAGGGATCCTCATGTTGTCGTGCCTTCACTTCCACGATTAAAGATGATACAATTGTATTCTGAACTCTGACCCCACTATCACTTCCCTCTTCTAAACTGACTCCCAAGCTGGCTAATTGATGAAGTTCTCGAGCTAATTCACGCCTCTCAACACCTAAATATGATAAACTTCCGATTGATCTATGACTGAGGGCATCAGCTACCACATTTGCCTTCCCTGGATGATATAAAATATCTACGTCGTAGTCTTTTAATAACTCAAGCCATCGACGTTGTCGAATATTCAATTCCTTCTATCTAAAGATATACTGAAGGCGCTTATGATCTGTGAAAATGTCCACATGAACGCCATATAGATAGTGTCTCTAGATCTTAAGTGCATGCACAACCGCAGCCAACTCTAAGTCGTGAGTTGGGTAGTTCTTCTCATGCTTTCTCAACTGCCTTGAAGCATATGCGATCACCTTACCATGTTGCATCAGAACACATCCTAACCTAATACTAGAAGGGTCGCAGTACACTGCATAGCCCTCTGAAACCTCTGGCAAGTCTAGGACTGGTGTTGATGTCAACCTATCCTCAACTCCTGGAAACTATGCTCGCAAGCCTCAGTCCACTGAAACTTAACTGCTTTCTGAGTCAGCTTTGTTAGTGGTGCTGAAAGTGAAGAAAACCCCTCTACAAACCTTCTGTAGTACCCAGCTAACCCTAAGAAACGACGAACCTCTGTCGGAGTTGTGGGTCTTTGCCAAGTCTTCACGGCCTCAATCTTCTGTGTATCAACCATAATTCCTGCATCTGATACAATATGGCCTAGGAAAGCCACAGAGCCTAACCAGAACTCACACTTAGAGAACTTTGCGTAAAGTTCCTACTCTCGAAGAACCTTAAGGACTGCTCGCAAATGATCTGCATGCTCAGCTGTTGAATGCGAATAGACCAAAATATCATCAATAAATACAATCACAAATGTATCTAGATACGGCCTAAACATGCTATTCATTAGGTCCATAAACACTGTCGGGGCGTTGGTCCATCCAAAAGACAACCAAAAACTCAAAATGCCCATATCTAGTTCTAAAAGTTGTCTTCGGAATATCTTTCTCCCGAACTCGTACCTGATGGTACCCTGATCTCAAATCAATCTTCGAGAAGTATTTAGTACCTTGTAGTTGATCAAACAAGTCATCGATCCTCAGAAGGGGATACCTATTCTTTATAGTAGCCTTGTTCAGTTGTCGATAATCGATACACATCCTCAGCGAGCCATTATTTTTTCTCACAAATAATACTGGTGCGCCCCATGGTGAAGCACTGGGCCTGATAAAGCCTTTATCAAGCAAATCTTCCAGCTGATCCTTCAACTCCCATGGTGAAGCACTGGGCCTGATAAAGCCTTTGTGACATTTTTGTTCATGAAGACAAGTATAATGTTCTGAATACTTTGTTTCCTCTTTAATTTGATTGTGAGACTTAGGATATTGTTTGAATCCTTATTAAATTTATCACTTTCTTTTCTCCTTATTTCTCCTTAAACTTCACTTTGTTAAATCAAGGAAACTGCATGCTAGTCCATAATAGAGTCTTCACTTAATTTTTAGATAAATTAAGAAAAACATTTTTAAAACGGTAATTTGGAAAAACATTTATTTAAACTAAAGTAGGATAAGAGTTGAGGTGATCTCTAATTAAGATTTTAAGCATGATCCACTAACATGTGGTTGACCGGCGGATTAAACATATGTTTCAAACTTTGAAATTTTCCTTAAGTTATTTGTGAAAATCCTTTTTTTTAATGAATAGAATCTATTAAACATTTATTGGTTAACATCATCCCAAAATGAAATAATGTGAATTCTAAAGTTCCAAATTAATTCTTATTTTTAATAATTTCATCCAAGGTAAGCTTTCGAGTTAAATAGATAATTCAATTACTAAACGTGGATTTAAAATACTTAATAACTATGAAAGAACATTATTTTCAATTCTAACCACCTAGGGTTGGTTCCCAAGTGATTGGTGGGGGGGGGGGGAGTTTGACAAAGAATCATTCCTTGTATATTTCTAAATAGTGAATACATTCGAGGGGAACATAAACCAAAAACCTCGAAAGGAAAATATCATTATTCGCAAAAGATGAGTACATCTGATTGGGTGGTAGGGGAACTATCCTAAGACTAAAGGAAGTCAAGTGGAAAAGTATTTTCCCTTTATAACTTTAAGAAGGATCAAAAATCCAATTTGACAGTTTCTTGGGCTTAATCCTGAAAGAATGTATCTGATATCTCTATCAAATTGATTGTCTTCTTGAGTGAATATTTCAATGTTGGAGGAGGTGGTGGAATGTTTGTCAAAGGCATCAGTTACCATGTTGCCTTCTCTTTAACAATGTTGAAATTTGATGTTATGAAGCTTAACATTCTTTTGGATTTCGTTGATGACTTCTTATATTTTTCATGGGGTTATGCACAACTCTAAAATCATTTTCACAATAAGGAGTGAGTCGTGTTTCAATATGAATTTGTGCTTGTTTTGATTGCAGCACAAAATAGTACCATGCAAGACTTCTTGTGTTTCACATTAGTTGTTAGTATTGAAATGGACTGGTGAGGCAAAGTCCATGAACGTTTGTCCATTTCCCGTTCTAACCACTCCTTCTGTTGGGTTCGAATATAATCTGGGCGTTTTGCGAAAGTTTACAATTACAAATTATAAATGTGGTAAATTGAATGACAAAAACTATACTAAAAATTATAATATTATTATATTATTTGGTCAATTATCTTACATATGAAAAAGTAATATAAGATAATATTAAAATTGTTGAAAGAAAAAATCTCTCCATAAACAAAACTCTACAACGTCTACATTGTGGATGTTATTGTGTTGTGGTATGAGAGGATGGTCTTTAATTTATAGAGATTCAAATTTTTCCTCCAAGACCCAAATATGGAAGAAAAATATACTTTTCTTTCAGGAAAAGTTAAAGAATTTATGGTAAAATATTGATTTTCAGTCAAGAAAAAAAATAAAACTCAAATAAGGTAAGAAAATCAGCGCAAAAATCTAACACCTTCGACACCTGCTTTGTTGATTCCACGAATGAAAATTCCATCAGTGATAACTTTCCATTGTCGACGGAGGCAATTGATCATGTTGATTCTATGAATATAAAGAACATAAAGAGGTTCTTAAGTTATTTTATAAAATTTTATTCATTTGCCTAATTAATAAAATTCAATAATCAAAATGCTCAAAGTAAAATAAACAAATTCATCATAAAATTTCTCTCTAAGGATTCATTAGTATTTGAACTCAATTTGTTAGTAACAATGGAATACATGTTCTGATCCTATTCTCACACATTAGTAAATTTACTTTTTTGAGGCTCACATTTCTCATCATAGTCCTTACACTCTTCATATGTTTGCAAATAAAAAAGACACATGTAACACCCCAAAAATTTCTAAGCTAAGACTCGAATAATTCTATAACACCTCGAAACTTTACTCTTAAAATTTGAATCGTTTGTGTAACACCCCAGAAATTTTTTGAGCTAAGACTCGAACCATATTTCGTTGTGATTAAGATTTTACCAAGGAATTTAAAATTTCTTAAGTATTAAGATCAGGTCACTGGCTATAGCAACTTGAGTTCCAAAAATAACTAAAGAGAGTTCATTCGAGTCATTCCTAAGTTCTTCTAAGTTTTGGGTCAACTTCAAACAACCATAACTTTCGCTACATCATGAGTTAGGAGACCAATAAGATATCCAATTAAAGCTCTTCGAGACCTCTTTCCAACGCTACCGAGTTTTCTAAATTTCAGCTCTAAGTAAAAAGTTATGACTAATTTACCAACTACGCTCAAACCTGGCAGCAACTCTGCGATGGCTCCGCGTTACGGAGCCCTGCTGAAAAATTATTCCTACTCCTAGCTCGTTTTAATTATTTCTTTAAGGGTATTTTAGTCCTAAAAACCCTTAGGAGGTCACCTAAATTGCCCTAAACGTGTAGAAAAATCAGTTTTCATAAATCAAACCCTTTCATCCACTGCAGAGATTCTACGCTCAAGAAATTCAAGAAACGCTAAGGCTAGGGTTCTTCTTCCAAGGTATTCCTTCAAGTTCTTCAAGAAGATGGTTCTTTCAAGTATGTAAACTTCCATAGTGTTGGGTTCGTTCGCCCACACGCCAATCATGAGTTTCTTTTACAAATTTCATCCATGAGAATTAGTATATTGATAATCTTGTTGAGTTCTTGAGGTTTTATGCTTCGTTCTTTGATAATGAAGTTCTCATTGAGTTCTAGAGGCGAGGGTTTTTGAATAAGATGAGGTAATTGATAGTTCCTTGGGTGGGTTTCGCTGAGATTGTCCTAGGTTAAAAGAATTCATGAATTTTGACCTTAGAATTGCAGTAGGTATAAGGTTATTCAAGTTTGGGAGAGGAAGAAAAGATCGGGTAAAATTACGTGCCCAGCTCCGCGTCGCGGAGGTGTTTTAAACATTAAGTCCCCAGAAAAGTACCCCGCTCTCCGCAACGCGGAGAGGATACGGATTTCACTGTCCCTAAATTTATTTCGCGACCAAAAGTTTAATTCATCTTCCGCGTCGTGCCAATGTCCTTCAGTTTGAGTCTTCGCTCGTTTCTTATTATCAACCATCTAAACATCATTTAATCAGTGAGGGTTCATATATATCAAATCGATCCTTGAATTCATAATTTAAATTCAAGGAAGAGTTAAGGGTAGAGTTCAAGAAAGTCTCTGAGTTAAATTGTGAATGCTTTTGAGATAACCTATCGATTTGTGCTAAGTTTTGAGGAAGTAAGTATGAGAATGAGAAGAGTCGTATACACGAGTTCCATATTGTTGTTTAGACCCTTGAGTCGAGTCGTTCATGCCCATAAATTCCGCATGAACTCCATAAATTAAGCATCTTTGAGATGAGTAGTATCTTCAAGTTCTAAGTCTTGAGTTCCTAATCCCTTTTGAGATTTTATTCCTAATCATGGGACTATTACATATTACCCATGAAGTCCTTGAGTTGAGTTGTACATGCCCATAATTCCGCATGAACCCTCTGAGTCGAGCATTCTTGAAACGAGTATTACCACTAAAGTTCTTGAGTTCTGAGTTGTTGAGTCTTGAGTATTGAGTTCTATGTATGGTTATTGAAAACCTTGAATTGAGTCGTTCACGTCCATAATTAGGCATGAACTTTATTCTGAGATGTTTTCACAAATTTTTCTAAAATTGTTTTAAGACTTGAGCACTTGAGTTGAGAAAGAGTCGAGTCGAGTTCATTTTATTTAAAATGATATATCGAAACTAAGTATTTCCAAGAGTTGATGTTTTCACATTTAAAAGAGAAGGAAATTGAGATTTCCAAAAGAGTTTTGAGCAGTTTCAGTAATATCTCTTTTTAGAGAAAGATTTTGAGTAATAATCTCAAACCACAGAAAGAGTTATGTTTTTAAACATATGAGCTAGTTACATTTTGGAAGTAGTATTAAGCACCGATATGGGGACGAGTTTGAGTTCAGATAATTCAAAGTCTCCATAAATCATGTAGCCAGCATGGGTAGAAAAGGGTGTCATACTTTTTAGATGATTCCTTAATTCTTTTAGAATAGACTAGTGGATCCACTTAGTGAGTTAGGTTCTATAGCCCCCGGTAAGGTATAGGACGGCCCTGGCAGCGTGAGGCAAAATGTTGAATCATCACATAGCTCATAGTGATGGTTGTTGGTTAGAGAAACTCCCACAGAGATATTTTATATTCTTAGATACACAGGGTTTACTTTGTATTTCATATACAAGCAGATTTTATCTTGTATCCTGGCATACAAGCTGAGTTACTATTGCATTTTTCAATACATTGAGTTGCTATCTACTGTTTTAAAAGCTTTCCATTTATTGCATCTGTATTGTTGCTTTATATTGAGTTGAGTATCTATAGTTGAGTATCCAAAGTTGAGTATCCAGCGTTGAGTACTCAGAGTCGAGTATCTTATTATTGAGTCGAGCCTTATTTCACTGATTTAAATATCTTATCATTGAGTTGAGCCCTATTTTCTCTGAGTTGAATTGAACTATGTTTCTTTGAGTGAGTTGAGAAGAGGTAAGTATGTTTCTATTCCACCAGTTCAAGCTTATGTTTATGCTTTAGAATTCCCCTTAAATGCTCGTACATTCCACGTACTGAGCCATTTGGCCTGCATCATTTCATGATGCATATACAAGTATTCAGGGTCATTAATAGGAGCTTCGTTGATACTACATGGAGTCCGAGTTAGCTATGGTGAACCTCCTTGCTTCCGGAGGATTACATTTACTTTTCAGTTTTGTGAGGATGTCGTGGATCTTGTCCCGACTTCCATCTTTGTCATTTAGAGGCTTCATAGATAGACAGTAGAGTTTGAGAAGTCTGTTTTATTTATATTATTAAATGTTTTAAAGACTTGAGTTGCATATTTCTGGCGAGTTGAATATATTATTTTATTTTTAATCTTTTGAGTTAAAGATTTTGTAATTTAGTTCAATGAATTTTATTCAGTTTAAAGCTTTGTATGCTTGAGTTAGTTTTCTGCTTGTAGCCAGCCAGGATGAGGGTTCACTTGGGACCAGCAATGGTTCTCGAGTGCCGGCCACGTCCCAGGTGTAGGCTCGGGTCGTGACAGACTTGGTACCAGAGCACAGAGTTCAAGTGTCCTAGGGTGTCTATGAAGCCGTGTTAGTAAGGTCTTATTTATGGTTGTGAGGGCCCCACTTCTATAACAAGGGACTACATGCAGTTAAGAAAAGTTTCCCTTCTTTCATACTCTTAATCATGCAATAGAGCTATGTCATAGAGATTTATTCATACTCGTGCGTTTCTCAAATTCATTCGACTACCCCTCATACTAGTGGTGGTTGAAAAGCAAAGTCTGTCCTTTATCGAAGAGTTGCTCACAACAAGAGTCTTGAGCAAGTCATGAGACTCCATAGGGGCTTGAGAGAATCCCATGAGTGAGTTAAGTGTTGAGTTTCAGAGGAATGCACTCATGTTCATATGAATCGTGCGTTCAAGCTAAAAAATGAGATGTACTTTCTTCTCTAAGCCTTGTTTCAGCTGAGATCCTTATGAGGAAGTATGATTAGAGCTTGGGTAATATCTTCACCCGAAAAGGTAACATGAGTTACGAGATCATGAGCAGTAGTAGTGAAAGAGCCCAGAGTTAGAGAAAAGTATGCAGAGGTTTAGTGATCTAAGAAAGGGAGATGGTGTTTTGACGAGCTATATTATTATAGTCATGCACCTAGTAAGTTACTAATGAAGAGTTTTCCCTTATGGGTAGACGAAGAAGTGATGAGTTGTGAAGATTTCATCATAAGAGGTAGAGTGTGTTGTAGACAGAAAGGAGTTTGTGATGAAGTGTCATTGTATAGGTAATCACCAAGTGTAAGTGTTGAATAGAAGAGCAGGAGTATTCATGAGGTGACAGATCTAAGCCAGGCTTATGATTTTGAGGGAGAGCCCATAATATTCAAAGCGTTATAGAAATAATTAGGCATTTATGTATAGTGAATGAGTGAATAGTACTCAAGTTGTGAAGGGAAATGTGATAGTAAAATTGTAAGTATGAATACTAAGAGGTGAGGATTGACTACTTGTCATAAGGTCCTAGTGGACAAGTGTTTCTGAATTTGCATCCAGTAGTTGTAAGTTAGTATAGTAAGCGAGCAATCATATTGATATTCGGGTTTAGTAATAAACATTAAGCTTGAATTTGAGATGAGTGTCTTGATCAAAAGAATGGCACCATGAGGGTGATGATGTTAGTCTTAGGATTTGATCTGGTAGACTTGACATAGAGTAGGTGAGGAATTGAGATGTTAGCTGCAATAAATATGAGTGGTACCAGTGAGAGACCCTAACCTTTAGATAAGGGCAGTGAAGTGTGGCTAAGTCACAAGAGTAACAAGAAGGGTATTTTAGTCCTAAAAACCCTTAGGAGGTCACCAAAATTACCCTAAACGTGTAGAAAAATCAGTTTTAATAAATCAAAACCTCTCATGCACTCCAAAGATTCTACGTTCAAGAAATTCAAGAAACGCTAAGGCTAGGGTTCTTCTTCAAAGATTTTTCTTCAAGTTCTTCAAGAACATGGTTCTTTCAGGTATGTAAGCTTTCATAGTGTTGTGATTGTTCGCCCACACGTCAATCATGAGTTTTTTTTTACGAATTTCATCCATGAGAATTAGTATATTGATAACCTTGTTGAGTTCTTGAGGTTTTATGCTTCGTTCTTTGATAATGAAGTTCTCATTGAGTTCTAGAGGCGAGGGTTTTTGAATAAGATGAGTTAAGTGATAGTTCCTTGAGTGGGTTTCGTTGAGATTGTCCTGGGTTAAAAGAATTCATGAATTTTGACCTTAGAATTGCAGTAGGTATGAGGTTATTCAAGTTTGGGAGAGGAAGAAAAGATCACGCAAAATTATGTGCCCAGCTCCACGTCGCGGAGGTGTTTTAAACATTAAGTCCCCAGAAAAGTATTCCCTTCTCCGCGTCGCAGAGAGGATATGGAGTTCACTGTCCAAAAATTTATTTCGCGACCAAAAATTTAATGCATCTTCCGCGTCGCGCCAGTGTCCTTCAGTTTGAGTCTTCGCTCGTTTCTTATTATCAACCATCTAAACTTAATTTAATCATAGAGGGGTCATATATATCAAATCATGATCCTTGAATTCATAATTCAAATTCAAGAAAGTGTTAAGAGTAAAGTTCAAGAAAGTCTTTGAGTTAAATTGTGAATCCTTTTGAGATAACCTATCGATTTGAGCTAAGTTTTGAGGAAGTAAGTATGAGAATGAGAAAAGTCGTATACACGAGTTCCATATTGTTGTGTAGACCCTTGAGTCGAGTCGTTCATGCCCATAAATTCTGCATGGACTCCATAAATTGAGCATCTTTGAGAGGTGTAGTATCTTCAAGTTCTAAGTCTTGAGTTCCTAATCCCATTTGAGATTTTATTCCTAATCATGGGACTATTACATATTACCCATGAAGTCCTTGAGTTTAGTTGTGCATGCCCATAATTCCGCATGATCCCTCTGAGTCGAGCATTATTGAAACAAGTATTACCACTAAAGTTCTTGAGTTCTGAGTTGTTGAGTCTCGAGAATTGAGTTCTATGTATGGTTATTAAAAACCTTGAATTGAGTCGTTCACGTCTATAATTTGGCAAGAACTTTATTCAGAGAAGTCGTTTACAATTTTTTCTAAAATTATTTTAAGACTTGAGTAGTGAAGGAGTAGAGTCGAGTTCATTTTTTTAAAAATGATCTATGAGAACTAAGTATTCCCAAGAGTAATGTTTTCACATTTAAAAGAGAAGGAAACTGAGATTTCCAAAAGAGTTTAAGTAACATCTCTTTTTAAAGAAAGATTTTGAGTAATAATCTCAAACCATAGAAAGATTTATGTTTTTAAACATATGAGCTAGTTACATTTTGGAAGTAGTATTGAGCACCGATATGGGGACGAGTTTGAGTTCAGATAATTCAAAGTCTCCATAAACCATGTAGACAACATGGGTAGAAAAGGGTCATACTTTTTAGATGATTCTTTAATGCTTTTAGCATAGACTAGTGGATCCACTTAGTGAGTTAGGTTCTATACCCCCGGCAAGGTATAGGACGGCCCTGGCAGCGTGAGGCAAGACGTTGTATCATCACATAGCTCGTAGTGATGGTTGTCGGCTAGAAAAACTCCCACAGAGATATTTTGTATTCTTATATACACAGAGTTTACTTTGAATTTTCATATTCAAGAAAATTTTATCTTGTATCCTGGGATACAAGCTGAGTTACTATTGCACTTTTCAATACATTGAGTTGCTTTCTACTGTTTTAAAAGCTTTCCATATATTGCATCTGTATTGTTGCTTTATATTGAGTTGAGTATCAAGAGTTGAGTACTTAGAGTCGAGTATCTTATTATTGAGTCGAGCCTTATTTCACTGAGTTGAATATCTTTTCATTGAGTGGAGCCCTATTTTCTCTGAGTTAAATTGAACTATGTTTCTTTGAGTGAGTTGAGAAGAGGTAAGTATGTTTCTATTCCACCAGTTCAAGCTTATGTTTATGCTTTAGAATTCCACTTACATGCTCGTACATTTCATGTACTGAGCCATTTGGGCTGCATCGTTTCATGTTGCAGATACATGTATTCAGGGTTATCAACATGAGCTTCGTTGATACCACATGGAGTTCGAGTTAGCTATGGTGAGCTTCCTTGCTTCCAGAGAATTTCATTTACTTTTTAGTTTTATCAGGATGTCGTGGGTCTTTTCTCGACTTCTATCTTTGTCATTTAGAGGCTTCATAGATAGACTGTAGAGTTTGTGAAGTCTGTTTCATTTATCTTATTAAATGTTTTAAAAACTTGAGTTGCCTATTTCTAGTGAGTTGAATATATTATTTTATTTATGGTTAATCTTTTGAGTTAAAGATTTTGTAATTGAGTTCAATTTATTTTATTCAATTTTAAGTTTTGTATGCTTGAGTTAGTCTTCCGCTTGTAGTCAACCAGAATGAGGGTTCGCTTGGGACCAACAATGGTTCTCGAGTGCCAGCCATGTCCAGGTTGTAGGTTCGGGTCGTGACACCTCGAACTTTGAGAAAGTCTAAAAAGGGTTAATGGTCAAGTCCACTAACACAAAGTGTACTATGGACCCTTCACGGCTCCCTATATACACTGTTTAGAGGTTCACGACCCGTTTAGGACAAGGTGGCCAACCATCCAGGGCTGCCATGGTGGGGGTGACTTGGACGGGACCCTAGACGGCCTGTGGGAGCTTGTACGGTCCGTAGAAGTCACCCATTAGGTTTTAAGTTTAAGGTCAAATTCAAACGACCATATCTCTTAGCACATAATGAATTAGTGTCCCATGACCTATCAAATTAAATTTCTTTGAGTCCCCTTTCCAACGGCACAAAGTTTGCCTCATTTCGAGTTGGGAGTAAAAAGTTATGCCCATTTTAGTAAGGCCCTATCAGACAGTCGAAGGTTCAAAGACGGCTATACGGCGGGTGAAGTTTTTCATGGACCGTGGAGCTTTAAACGATCCATGAAACCTTCCTTGAAGGGCACTCCACCAGTGTTTTAAGCTTGGGTCATTTTGGTCTTTCCCCTATGCGTTTGGTACTTAAACTACGTCATTTTAACCCCTATTCTACGCCTAAATCATGACGTTTTACACCTAGTTAATGGCTTAGAAAGCGTTAATCAGTTCTTTTATTTTCATTAACACTTCAAATCATTAGAACAAGTTTCCAAGAGGAGAAAAGCTAGGCTTTTATGTGTTCTTCAAGTTTCCTCAATTTCACTGAGAACTCCATTTTTTCCAGCTATGTAAGACTATCATAATGTTGGACCAGTTCGTCCTCACGCCCTACATCTACTTTCAAATTAGTAAAAGTTTAATCTAGGTTTCTATCATTAGATTTGAGAATTCAAGAGATGAGTTGATATTGAGTTCTGAGTTCTTGAGTTAGTGATTACTGAGTTGCTATACCTTGCATTAAGATTCCCGAGTTGATTGTTCATGTCTCTTTTTCAGCATGAACCCTATTTTCCGAGTATTCATTGAGGTCTTGTTGAGAATCTTTTAAATGAAACATAATTGTTTAAACTGTGTTTCGAGAAAGTAAATAGGAGTTTGAGAAAGATCTTAACCAAGATTTAAGAAATTGTATAAGGGAAATATTTCCAAAATAATTTATTTTTACATGAAGAAAGACAATATGATTTTTGTGAAAAGTTAAAAGATTTTCAGAAAGATTGAGTACAGATCAGTTACCTCTTAAGGAGGCCCATTTTGAGTGATTATCTCAACCATAATGTTTTTTTACATTGAGCAAATAGAAACCTTGTTTTCTAAATGAGCAATCAATTTCAAAGATATTTCAGAGCAGTTACCTCTTTTAAGAAGATAATTTGAGCAATTATCTCAAACTAGAGAAAGAGTATGTTTTAATATATTTGAGCAAGAGTATATATTATTGGGAGTAGTATTGAGCACCGATATGGTGGAGAGTTCAGACAACTCATAGCCCCCATAAACCATGTCTTGTCAACATGGGTACATGATCATACTTTTTAGATGAGTCTTTAGTTTCATAGTGGATCCACTTAGTTGAGAGGTTCTATATTCCAGCACGATATAAGACAGTTTTAACAGCGTGAACAAGATGTTGTATCATCACATAGCTCATAGTGATGGTTGTCGGTTAGAGAATCTCTCAATAGAGTTAAAGTGTATTTTTATATATCACTTATTATGTTGAGTTTAAGAGATGAGTAAGTATTTTTGTAAAGTTAAAATGATTTCATTCCTTTAATTCTTTACATTCAGTTGAGTTTATGTTATAGCTAGTGAAGTCCTTTCATTCAATTATTTTGCTTCAACTCTATTACATACTCGTACATTCAAATATACTTATGTCATTCGACCTGCATCCTTTTATGATGGAGATACATGTGTTCAGGATCATCAACAAGTGCTTCATTGAGATCACTCCACAATCCAATTAGCTTTTGGTGAGCCTTCTTGTATTCTGAAGGACAACACATTTACATTCTAGTTAGTAGTTTTGAGATGTCGTGGGTCTTGTTCCAACATCCTTCCTTAATAGTAGAGGCTTCATAGATAGAAAGAGTCGAATGGTCTCTCAGTACTTTCTTTCCTTTAAATATGTTTTGCAAACTATTATAATTATTGCAATGAGTACTTTCAGATATCCGAGTTGAGTTTTATTTTGAGATCAAATTCTTTTTTAAGCCTATTATTGCTTGAGTGAGTCTTCTTCTAAGTAGTTAGCCATGTCAAGGGTTTTCTTGGGATCAGAAATGCTCCTCGAGTGTCAGTCACGTTCACGGTGTAGGCTCAGGATGTGACAACACATACATGAAAATACCCGACTAAATAAAAGATTTCATGTCTCTTCAAAAGATAAAATTGATTAAGGTTTTGTGAACTCTGTAAATGAATATCTTTTCTTTATAGAGCTGATAGTTATGCCTGCAAAGTTAATTGAACTACATGTAATTTTTTCCTTCTTTGAGAAGTGATGAAGTTCCCTTGAGCTTTATTAAATGTCAATGTAGAACTCAAATAGCTAAAATTTCTGTTCTAGAAGCTACATTATTTTATTAATTCTTTTGGTGATGAATATTTAGTTCCGGGCTATGACCTTATTTTTTGTAACATTATTTAAATGGGGACAAGTATAGTGTTCTATACTTTGATTCCTCATAAATTTGATTGTCAACACTTAGGTATTAAAAAAAATCATGTCTTTTTTTTCATCTGCTTGTTTGTTTAGTTTGTTATTACTCAATAGTACAATATCATTAAACTGAAGAAAAAAATTCTGAAAAAGATAACTAGTGCAATTTCTATGATTTTTTATCTTGAGTATTTGGGTGAACTATGGTAAAAGAAAAATTCATTCGATTGAAAAGATACTTTAAAAATACTATCATCTAACGTTGTTAGTTGAATAAGTTATCATTCCCAATAGCATGTACTTCTTTTATATTTATCTTTGTACTCTTAAAAAAGAGTTATATTTACATTCCATCATACTTTTTTATTATTTGCCCCTAACATCCAAATTTGGATACATACTTGCCCTTAGATTGAACAATTAACTCTCATGTCTCCACACTTATTATCCTACATAGTGCCTACGTTGATATATTTTTATTCCAATTAAAATTTCCTTCCACTATAATTCTTCTACCCAACCCACTGTATAAATAAAGTATGCATCTTTTTTCAATTATGCCCATGTTCTGATTCGTTAACTTGAGTTTGAAAAACTATTGATCTAGCATTCTCCACTTTTAGTATTTACCTATTACTTAAAAATAATTTATTTAGCCAAAAATATCAATTTACCGTCTTTATCTTCTCTTTAAAAATAATACTATACATGTTACTGAAATTCAAAACTTCTAACACCCCAAAATAAATTCGAAGTTGATAATCGAACCTCTTCATTTATGTATAAGGTCGTGTCGGATGATTCTTAAATTGCTCATATGTGTAAAGGTCAATCCTTTAGTGTGGATTAAGGTCACAAGGACCACGTAGCACAAAGTTGAGTTGATAATTTTCTTACCGATTGGGTTTCAATATGAGATTTTACTTAGGTCAACTTCAAACGATCATATTCTCAGCATATAACGAAATAGGTTACCTATGTCCTATCAAATTAAATTTCTATGCGTCCTCTTTCCAATGCCACCAAGTTTGCTCCAGAGTAACAAATTATGCCAATTTTAATGAAGCCTTATTAGGCGGTCAAAGTTTCACGGACCACTTGACCGACGGTGAAGATGTTCACGGACCACAGAGACCTAAACTGTCTGTGAAGCCTTCCTTTTAAGGAACTCCATTAGTTTTGGTGTTGGGGTCGTGTTGGTGTTTACCATATGTCATTTTAAAGCCTATTATAAGCATAAAACAAGTCGTTTTACACCTAGTAAAGGGCTTAGAAGGTGTTAATCAGTTCTTTTACGTCCATTAATACTTCAAGTCATTACAGTAAGGTTCCAAGAGGAGAAAATCTAGGGTTTCAAGTGTTCATCAAGCTTCGTCGATTTCGCCAAGAACTTTGTTCTTCCAGGTATGTAAGATTGTCATAGTGTTGGACTAGTTCATCCTCACGCCCTACATCTACTTTTAAATCAGTAAAAGAGTAATTTAGGGTTCTATCCTTAGATTTGAGTATTCTTGAGATGAGTTGATGTTGATTTTTGAGTTCTTGATTCTTTTTGAAATTCTATATCTAATTATAGAATTGCTATATGTTATGCATTAAGATTCTTGAGTTGATTCGTTCCTGTCTATATTTTAGCATGAACCCTATTAATTGAGTATTCTTGAGAAGAGTAGTATCGTTGAGTTCTATGTTTTGACTATTGAGTTTATCTATATTGTTATTGAGATCCTTGAGTTGAGTTGTTCATGTCTATATTTCAGCATGAACCCTATTTTGAGTTATGAATTTTGAGAAACTTTTAAAGACAACATTTTGATTTAAACTGAGATTTTGAAAAAGTAAAGAGGAGTTTTAAAAAGAGTTTTAGCCAAGATTTGAGAAAGACTATAAGGGAACTAAGTATTTCCCAAATGTTTCATTTTTACATGAAGAAAGAGAGTATTATTTTGAGAAAAAAAAAAGAATTTTCAGAAAGATTGAGTACAGAGCAGTTACCTCTTAAAGAGGCCTTTTTGAATAATTATCTCAACCCAGAGAAAGTATTTTTACATTGAGTAAAGAGAAACCTTGTTTTCTAAATGAGCAATGAATTCAGAGATATTTCAGAGTAGTTACTGTTAAAGATGAAGGAGGCGGATGTCACGACCCTAGGGTAGCCCGTAGGCGTAACATGGCGTATAAGACCCCGAGAGGCCCCATAAAGCCACTTAGCTTTCATCATACAAGAAATAGAATAAAGAGATTTAAAAGACAGTTCAATATATCAAAATTTTTACAGAGCATAGCGAAAATCTAAACATCGTCTCAAAGACATCTAGTACATAAGAATGATTCTGGGCGAAGCCCGTACATCATGTTCCAAAACTGAAAGTAAGAAAAGACTTAAAACAATAAATGTCCGGTCCTCGAAGCATGAGGACTCACCCAAGCTCGAAATCTCCTCAACGAACTCTAGCCACGAAACTGGAAATCCTGACTGTCGGACCCTACATTTGGGGAAATGTAGGCAAGAGTATGCGTTAGTACAAAATATGTACCAAGTATGATAGTCATACATAAATTATATACAGACATGCTTAAAAGAGATACTTTTATGAAATGCAATGACCAAGCTAAAACATGAGATAAAGAGTTAGAAAACATGAGTCATAAAACATGGTCAATGCACATAATCATCATCTTAAACATGTACGAGATACTTTCTTGGAGTAACCTCAGTTCATCATAGCTTGCTTGTGGGAAGTAGCCTTAACCGACATATAAGACCATGAGAGTTGTTATCATGGAATCCAGTGTCTGCCCACAACCGAAAAGGGGTTGTCCTCCTTGCCAAAGTAAGGACCATGAACTTCTAGCTTATGTGGATCCACCAGTTAATGCCTATCTTGACAATCCTATGTTGGCACATAGTTTATGTGACATGGGTAATCACCACTTGTCCACTCGGTTCTAAGCTTAACTTCCACGGAATAGTTCTTAATCATATTCATCTTAGCTCTTGAAGGAACATGGATAATCGCCTCTTGTCCTTACATCATGTGACATGGGTAATCGCCTCTTTTATTTCAATTAAAGAGCATGTGTAATCGCCTCTTTCCTCAACATTTGAATAGCTCCTTAACATTGGTTCATTTTAGGTGAGAAAACCCTTTCAACACTAAGAACCCTTATTATGTGAGAAAATCTTTCACAATCATGCTTTCATGTGTATATGAGAAATCCTTTCATCAACACAACAATAACAACATCATTGATACCTCACTCTCAAAGCATCCTTAAAATATTTACATCAATTTCATAAGAATATGCATAATTCCATAATTCACCTTTCATGATTCAAAACCTACTTTCAATCATCAACATCTAGAAAATATGGGTTAGACATGGGTTCATGGGAATTCATCATAAAATCATGTAATTATATCAATTCATGCTTGATAGATCATAAAACAATCAATTAAATCCATAGTAAAAAAAACCCATGACATGAAAGAAAACCCTAACTGAATTGGGAATTCTATCTTTATAAATTGGGGAATTTAGGAACTCCATGGAGGAAAGGGCTCCATGGATGAAAACCATCATATCTCAATACCAAAATCTTGACTTCAATGGAGGAATTGGAGACTTGTCTTGAAACCCTAAGATGATCCCTTCTTCTTCAAGCTTTCTCGAGAGAGAAATATTTGAGAGGAAGACTTGTTCTTCTTTTGTAAATTTGAGAGAATGATTTCAATTGGGAAAATTTGGGTGTTAAAATTCTTATATAAGGGTTTTAGTGAAGGGTAAAACGACATAGTATTAGGCTAGAATAATTAGGAGAAGACCCAAAAGCCCCTAGAAAAATAATTGCCGAGACCATCGACGATGACGACCTACGGTCCGTGGTTCCACCAACGGACCGTCCTGTTCGTCCGTCATTTGGTGTTAGAGACTCAAAAGTTAGGACCCCAACGACGGGACCCACCCACTGGTCGTGGTCCAATCGATGGGCCATGGGTCTCAACCGTGGTCCTCAACTTTCAGCCTTAAAATCTCACTAAGTCTGGGAATCACCTACAGAACCTATTTACGGCTCGTTTATTGAACGACGGTCTGTCATGGTGAACCGTTGAAAAAGTACTGGAACTTGATATTTTGGAAAAATTGACTGGCCAATCCATGGACCCTACTTACGGTCCGTGGGTCGTTCCACGAGCCCTAGATGACACCGTAGGAACTGGCACTAGATTTCTTAAAACTGAAATTTTTATGTCTTCTCGAATCTAAGGTGTTACATTATTTCCCCCTTGTGATCATTCGTCCTTGAATGAGATTCAAGACATCATACGGAGGGTAGGAACTTAAACCTATCAGCCCAACATGAATGCAATCACATAATACACATATTCGAGGAGGAAACATCAACTCCAAGCTAAAGCATGTTCAAAACATCATATAATGAAGTCTTTATGCAACTCATACTCAATGCACATAAAAATGTAGAAATCAATCGAGTTGACTCATTTTCTCAAAACTTAAGTTTTTTTATGAACATGCATAAATGAGGAAATCATGGGAATATCTAAGACACATGACACCAAAAGACTAAAGTATGAGGAATTCAATACCTCAAGGTAGAGTAGGGGTAGAAGGAAAGAGATGAGGATAACGGGACATCATATCGGCCTCGGCCTCCCAAGTAGCAACCTTAACTAACTGATTCCTCCACAAGACTTTCACGGAAGCAACTTCTTTATTTCTCAACTTCTTGACTTGCCGGTCTAAGATCTCAACCGGTACTTCCTCATACGAAAGGTTCTCCTTTACTCCCAAATCTTTAGAGGGGACTATAGATGTCGGATCACCAACACATTTCTTCAACATGGAGACATGGAAAACTGGATGCACCCTTTCAAATTCATTAGGTAATTCAAATTCATAAGCAACATTACCAATGCACCTCAAAATCTGATATGGGCCTACATATTGGGGACTAAGCTTCCCTTTCTTACCAAACCTCATTACACCCTTCATGGGTGAAATTTTGAAATAGACCCAATCATTAATCTCAAACTTGAGATCTCTTCTTCGAACATCGGCATAGGACTTTTGTCGACTTTGAGCCATTTTCAACCTTTCTCTATTAATTCGAACTTTCTCCATAGCATCATGTACCAACTCAGGGTCTATCAAAGAGACTTCACCCACTTCAAACCAACCTATTGGAGATCTACACCTCTTACCATACAATGCCTCAAATGGAGCCATACCAATACCTGACTGATAACTATTGTTATATGCATACTCAATCAATGGCAAATGGTCATCCCAATTACCCTTGAAGTCAATTACATAGGCTCTCAACATCTCTTCTAAAGTTTGGATAGTACGCTTCGCTTGTCCATCGGTTTGTGGATGAAAGGCCGTACAAAAATTAACACGATTACCAAGACACTTTTGAAAAAATCTCCAAAACTGAGAAGTGAATTGGGTACCACGATCGGAGATAATGGATAAAGGCACTCCATGCAACTTTACCATTTCTCGCAAGTACAACTTAGCATAGTCCTTCACCGAATAAGAAACCTTGACGTGAATGAAATGAGCCGATTTCGTCATTCGATTTACTATAACCCAAATCGAGTCATGTTGTCGCCGGGTGCGAGGCAAACAAACGATGAAGTCCATATTCAAATCTTATCACTTCCAAGTAGAAATGTTTATGTCTTGGGACAAACCTCCCAATTTCTTATGCTCAACTTTCACTTGTTGACAATTGGGACACTGAGCCACAAATTCTGCAATATCCTTCTTCATCCCATTCCACCAATACATCTCCCGCAAATCACGATAGATCATAGTGGCTCCCGGGTGAATGGAATATCGAGAACTATGGGCTTCTTACAAGATCTGTTCTCTCAAGTCATCAACATTAGAAACACACAAATGACCTTAATATCTAAGTACTCCATCTCCCCCTTGGGAGAAAGCCTCTACGGACTTTTTAAGCACCACTTCCTTCATTTCAACCAAAGTCGGATCCAGACCTTTCTTGGCTTTCACATCCGCCACAAAAGACGATTCTAACCCATTGTGAGTCATAACCCCACCTTTAGTAGAGTCTACTAATTGAACACCCAACCGGCCAACCTATGAACATGTCGAACCAACTCGTTTTTAGCATCTTCGATGTGAGCAACACTACCCATTGACAACTGACTAAGAGCATCCGCCATCACATTCGTCTTATCGGGGTGATAGAGAACACTCATACCATAATCCTTCAATAACTCAAGCCACCTTATTTGGTGAAGATTTAGATCCTTCTTATTAAACACATATTGCAAACTCTTATGGTCAGTCTAGACGTTGACATGAACACCATACAAATAATTTCTCCAAATCTTTAAGGCAAAAACAACCGCCGCTAGTTCAAGGTCATGGGTAGGATAACTCTTCTCATGAATCCTAAGTTTCCTTGAAGCATAGGCAGTAACTTTCCCATTTTGCATAAGCATACATCGTAGCCCAATTCTCGAGGCATCACAATATACAACAAAACCATCAGTCCCTTCCGGTAAAGTCAACACCAGAGCTGAAGTAAGTCTATCTTTCAATTCCTGAAAACTCTTTTCACATGCTCCGGACCATATGAACTTAGCCTTATTTTGAGTCAATGCTGTCAATGGAGAGACAATCGAAGAAAACCCCTCAATAAACCTTTTGTAGTAACCAGCCAAACCCAAGAAATTTCTAATATCCGAAGGGGATAGATGTCTAGGCCAACTCTTAACCGCATCCGTCTTCTTAGGATCTACCTCAATACCCTTACTTGAAACAATATGACCAAGAAAAGCCACAGACCTTAACCAAAACTCACATTTGCTAAACTTCACGAAAAGTTGTTAGTCCTTGAGGACTTGCAACACGATCCTCAAATGATTAATGTAATCATCCTCACTTCTCAAATACATCAATATATCATCAATGAATATAATCACAAACATGTCAAGGTACTGTCTAAAGACC
Source organism: Solanum etuberosum (assembly GCA_029582245.1). Taxonomy (NCBI): domain Eukaryota; kingdom Viridiplantae; phylum Streptophyta; class Magnoliopsida; order Solanales; family Solanaceae; genus Solanum; species Solanum etuberosum. The sequence continues at coordinate 100,376 of JAJONR010000767.1, forward strand.
CTATTTATAAAATTCATAAATGCCACAAGATCATTAGTCAAACCAAATGACATTACCAAAAAATCATAATGATCATACCGAGTTTGAAAAGCCATCTTCGGAATGTCATCTTCCTTCACTCTCAATTGGTGATAACACGACCGAAGGTCAATCTTGGAAACGTAACTCGCTCCTCGAAGTTGGTTAAATAAATAATCTATCCTTGGGAGAGGATATCTATTCTTAATGGTAACTTTGTTCAACTGACGATAATCAATACACATACGAAGTGAACCATCTTTCTTTCTAACGAATAAAACTGGAGTAACCCATTGAGAGATACTCGGTCGAATGAAACCCTTATCCAACAAATCTTTCAACTGCTCTTTCAACTTCTTTAGTTCTGCCGAAGCCATTCGGTAAGGCGAAATAGAGATAGGTTGCCTATCTGGGAGAAGGTCAATACCAAAGTCTATTTCCCTTTCGGGAGGAATACCGGGTAAATCATCAGGGGAAACTTTCAGAAACTCTTTCACAATGGGGAAAGACTTAAGAGTAGGGGTTTCAGAATCCACATCCCTCACGCTAACTGGATGGTATATGCGGCCCTTAGAAATCATCTTTCTAGCTTTAAGACAAGAGACAAACTGACCCTAAGGCATAGAATTTTCCCCTTTCCACTCTAGGATAGGCTCAGTTGGAAACTGAAACTTGACCACACGAGTTCTACAGTCAATAGAAACATAACATGAATGCAATAAATCCATACCAAGGATAACATCAAAATCTAGCATATCAAGCTCTACCAGATCAACAAGAGTAACTCTATAGGACAAGAAAATGGGACACTTTCTATAGACCCACAATAGAATCACCAACAAGAGTAGAGACAAAAAAAGGATCTAACAACACATCCGGAAGAATATCAAACCTTATAGCCATATATGGCGTCACAAAAGACAAGGTACCATCGGGGTCAAGTAAAGAATAAACATCAAGTTGAAAGACTTTCAACATTCCGGTGACCACATTGGGAGAACCCTCTTGTTCACCTCGAGTCTGAAATGTATAAAATCTATTTTGCTTGGGAGCATTAGAACCCGAACCATTAGGACCAGATGTAGAATTTGGCTGAATCCTTCAATGATTATCTCCATTATTATTAGAAATTGAAGGAAAATATCTTATCTTGTGGTCCACCTTACCATGACCAAACCAAGCATTCGAACCCGCAAGACACTTGCCCTCGTGCTTCCTTCCACAGTTGGCACAAGTAGGTAACAAGGACCCACTACCACTTCCTCCTTGAGGTTTAGGATTAGAAACCCTCTCTTTGTTGAAATTAGAAGGAACATTAGAGGAACTTTGACTGGAAAACCTTTGTTGGAACTTAGAACGATCATATCCATCATACCTTGAATGTGAGAAATTACCATCACCGGTCTTAGCCCTCTTTGCCTCCTTAGAATTTTCCTTGATTTTCTCCTCTTCAATTTGTTGAGCATGAATAATGAGATGGGAAATGTCCATATCATTTACAAGCATAGCAGTACGACATTCCTTAACCACCGTTTTGGGCATGCCCGAAACAAACTTACTCATCATTGCCCTAGGATTGGCAATCATAGTAGGAGGATATCGAGATAATTGTGTAAACTTCAAAGCATATTCCTTCACACTCATAATTTCTTGATGAAAGTTGATGAATTCAAGCACCTTTGCCTCCCTCATCTCAAGGGGAAAGAACCAATCAAGGAACGCATCTTTGAACTTTTCCCAATCGAGAGGACCCGTATCTTCCGGTCTCCCCTATTTCCATTGGTTGAACCATATTTGAGCAACACCATTATGTTGATAAGTGGCCAGTTCCGCCTTTTCCACCGGTGTAACTCCCATGATCATCAAGCCTTTCTAAACCTCATCAATGAACTCTTGAGGATCTTCCTCAACCTTAGAATCATAAAATTCTGGAGGATTCATTCTAGTGAAGTCCCTCACTCTAGATGTCGTTGTACCCACATTTGGGTTCACGGAGACCGCAACCTCTCTATTGGCTTAGGCCATCATGGCTTGAGCCAATACTTGAAAAAAAAAGCCTTAAACTCCGCATTAGTCACTTGTCTCAGCCAAAGGGTCGACCAGGGCTTGAGGAGGTGCCTCTTGATTCATATTTTCTCCCGTATTCCTTCTAGCATAAGCTCTTTGAGTAGCCATATCCTGTAGAGCATCGGATAAGGATTAGGAGAGAGAACTTATAGAGTTAAACTATATCGCATGACTTTAGAGTAATGAAAGAAGTAGAGTTTCCTAAACATCTTATAGCCTCTCATTCATAAATGTGGCGCGCTTCACACTCATGAAAAAGAATCTACTCGACGTGGCTTATGAGACTTCCTAGGACCTTTATAAACCTTGTTCTCTCATTCATAAAAGGCGGAAGATGCGGGTCCTCTTATTTGGGAAAAGTTCAAAGTTGCTTTCCTTGATAGATTCTTTCCCCTTGAAATGAGGGAGGCAAAGGTACTTGAATTCATCAACCATAGTCAAGGAAACATGAGTGTGAAGAAATATGCTTTGAAGTTCACACAATTGTCTCGATATGCCCCCACTATGATTGTCGATCCTAGGGCAAGAATGAGTAAGTTTGTTTTGGGTTTATTTGAAATGGTTGTTAAGGAATGTTGTACCGCCGTGCTCATTAATGACATGGACATTTCTCGTCTCATGGTCCAAGCTCAACAAATCAAAGAGGATAAACTTAAGGAAAGGTCTAGGAGGCAAAGAGGGCAAAATCAGAGATGGCAACTTCTTATATTCGAGGTCCGATGGACATGGTCGTTCTAAGTTCTGACAAAGGTTTTCCGGTCAGGGTTCCTCCAATGCTCCATCTAAGTTCTACAAAGATAGGGTGTGTAACCCTAAGCCTCAAGGAGGAAATGGTGGTGGATCTTCGTTGTCTATGTCTACTTGTGCTAGGTGTGGGAAAAAGCACGAGGGTAAGTGCTTAGCTGGCACGAATGCTTGCTTTGGTTGTGGTAAGATGGACCACAAAATAAGGGACTGTCCCTCAGTTGCTAAGAATGAGGGAGAAAATAGTCGACGGGCTCAATCGAATCCTTCATCTAGTCATAGTGGAAGTCAGAAAAAAAACAGATTTTGTGCACTTCAGACTCATCGTGAGCAAGAGGGCTCTCCCGATGTGGTTACCGATATGTTAAAATTCTTCCAACTTGATGTTTATGCTTTACTTGACCCCGGTGCTACCTTATCTGTTGTGACGCCATATGTGGCTATGAGGTTTGATGTTCTTTCGGATGTGTTGTTAGATCCTTTTCTGTCTCTACTCCAGTTGGTGATTCTATTATGGCTAATAGGGTCTATAGAAAGTGTCCCGTTTCCTTGTCCCATAGAGTCAATCATGTTGATCTTATTGAGCTCGATATGTTATATTTTGATGTTATCCCTTGTATTGATTGGTTGCATTCATGTTATGCTTCTATTGATTATAGAACCCATGTAGTCAAGTTTCAGTTTCCAAATGAACCCATCCTAGAATGGAAATGGGGAAATTCTATATCTAAGGGTCGGTTTGTCTCTTGTCTTAAAGTTAGGAAGATGATTTCTAAAGGTTGCATTTACCATCTAGTTAGGGTGAGGGATATAGATTCTGAAACCCCTACTCTTGAGTTGGTCCCTGTTGTTAATGAGTTTCCGGAAGTGTTTCCCAATGATTTACATGGTGTTTCTTCTGAAAGGGAAATAGACTTTGGTATCGGATGTCTCCCATATACGCAACCTATCTCTATTCCTCCTTACCGAATGGCTCCGACAGAACTTAAGAAGTTAAAGGGAAAATTGAAAGACTTATTGGATAAGGGTTTCGTCCGACCAAGTATCTCTCAACGGGGTGCTCTAGTTTTGTTTGTTAGAAAGAAAGATAGTTCACTGTGTATGTGTATTGACTATCAGCAATCGAACAAGGTTACCGTTAAGAACAAATATCCTCTTCCAAGGATAGATGATTTGCTTGATCAACTTCAAGGGGAAGTTACTTCTCTAAGATTGACATTCGGTCGGGTTATCATCGATTGAGGGTGAAGGAAGATGACATTCTGAATACGGCTTTCCAAACTCAGTATGGTCATTATGAGTTTTTGGTAATGTCGTATGGTTTGATTAATGCTCTGGCCGCATGTATGGATTTGATGAATAGGGTGTTTAGGTAATACCTTGACATTTTTGTGATTGTGTTCATTGATGACATATTGATCTATTCAAGGAGTGAGGACGAGCATACCAATCATTTGAGGATTGTGTTGCAAGTCCTCAAGGACCAACAACTCTTTGAAAAAATTAGTAAATGTGAGTTTTGGCTAAGGTATGTGGCTTTCCTTGGTCACATTGTTTCTGGTAAGGATATTGAGGTAGATCCTAAGAAGACGGATGCGGTTAAGAGTTGGCCTAGACCTCTATCCCCTTCAGATATTAAAAGTTTCTTGGGTTTAGCTAGTTACTATAGAAGGTTTGTTGAAGGGTTTTCTTCAATTGCCTCTCCATCGACGGCATTGACCCAAAAGAAGGTTAAGTTCATATGGTATGAAGCATGTGAAAAGAGTTTCCAAGAATTGAAGGATAAACTTACTTCCATTTCGGTGTTGACTTTACCGGAAGGAACCAATGGATTTGTTGTTTATTTTGATGCCTCAAGATTTTGGTTAGGGTGTGTCCTTATGCGAAATGGGAAATTTATTGCCTATGCCTCAAGGCAACTCAAGATTCATGAAAAGAATTATCCTACCCATGACCTTGAACTAGCGGTGGTTGTTTTTGCCTTAAAGATTTAGAGGCAATACTTATATGGTGTTCATGTAGATGTTTTTACCGACCACAAAAGTTTTCAGTATTTGTTTAAACAGAAAGATTTGAATCTTCATCAAAGGTAGTGGCTTGAGTTATTGAAAGATTATGACATGACTGTTCTCTGTCACCCCGGTAAAGCAAATGTGGTGGCAGATGCTCTTAATCGGTTATTGATGGGTAGTGTTACTCATATTGAAGATAATAAAAAGTAGTTAGTTCAAAATTTTCATAGATTGGCCCGATTGGGTGTTCGGTTATTGACTCTACCAAGGGTGGTGTTATGGTTCACAATGGTTCAGAATCATCCTTTGTAACAGATGTGAAAGCCAAACGAGGTCTTGATCCAACTTTTGTTGAGTTGAAGGAAGCGGTGCTTAAAAAGTCCGTAGAGGGTTTCTCCCAACGGAGAGATGGTGTGCTTCGATATCAAGGTCATTTGAGTATTCCTAATGTTGATGACTTGAGAGAGCAGATCTTATCAGAAGCCCATAGTTCTCGATATTCTATTTACCCATGAGCCACCAAGATGTACCATGACTTGCGGGAGGTCTATTGGTGGAATGGGATGAAGAAAGATATTGCGAAATTCGTGGCTAAGTATCCTAATTGTCAACAAGTGAAATTTGAGCATCAAAAGTTGGAAGGTTTATCTCAAGATATAAGCATTCCGACTTGGTAGTGGGAAGATTTGAATATGGACTTCATTATGGGTTTACCACGCACCCGATGGTAACATGACTCGATTTTGATTTTGTAGATCGAATGATGAAATCGACTCATTTCATTCCCGTCAAGATTTCTTATTCGGCAGAGGACTATGCTAAGTTGTACTTGAGAGAAATGGTTAGGTTGCATGGAGTGCCCTTATCCATCATCTCTGATCGTGGTACCTAATTCACTTCTCAGTTTTACAAATCTTTCCTAAAGGGTCTTGGTACTCGTGTTAAACTTAGTACGGCCTTTCATCCACAAATCTATGGGCAAGCAGAGCGTACAATTTAGACTTTGGAGGATATGTTGAGAGCATGTGTAATTTACTTCAAGGGCAATTGGGATGATCATTTGTCTTTGATTTAGTTTGCATATAAAAATAGTTATCATTTAAGCATTGGTATGGCTCCATTCGAGGCTCTATATGGTAGGAGGTGTAGATCCCTATCAGATGGTTTGAAGTGGGTGAAGTTACCTTGATAGGTCCCGAATTGGTGCATGAGGCTATGGAGAAAGTTTGACTTATTAGAGAAAGGTTGAAAATGGCTCAAAGTTGGCAAAAGTCCTATGCCAATGTTAGAAGAATTGATCTTCAGTTTGAGGTAAATGATTGGGTCTACTTGGAAGTTTCACCCATGAAGGGTGTAATGAGATTTGGTAAGAAAGGGAAGCTTAGTCCCCATTATGTAAGCCCATATCAGATTTTGAGGCGAATTGGTAAAGTTGCCTATGAACTTGATTTACCTAATGATTTGGCATCGGTGCATCTAGTTTTCCATGTCTCCGTGTTGAAGAAATGTGTTAGAGATCTGACATATATTGATCCCTTAGAAGTTTTGGGAGTTAAGGAGAGTCTCTCGTATGAGGAGGTTGCAGTTGAGATTTTAGACGGACAGGTTAAGAAGTTGAGAAATAAAGAAGTTGCTTCCGTGAAAGTTCTATGGAGGAATTAGTTAGTTGATGGTTCTACTTGGGAGGCTGAGGCCAATATGATGTCCTGTTATCCTCATCTCTTTCCTTCTAATCCTCCTCTATCTTGAGGTATTTAGTCCTCATGGTTATTCTCTTGGTGTCATGTGTCTTAGATATTCCCATGATTTCCTCATTATGCATGATTCATGAAAAGCTTAAACTTAGAGAAAATGAGTTAACTTGATTGATTTCTACATGTTTACGAACATTTGAGTACGAGTTGCATATAGGCTACATAACATAATGTCTGGAACATGCGTTAGCTTGGAGTAGATGTTTCCTCCTCGAATATGTGCATCTATGTGATTGCACGCATATTAGGCTATTAGGTTTGAGTTCCTATCTTCCTTATGATGTCTTGAATCTCATTCGAGGAAGAATGTTCGCAAGGGGGGATAATGTAACACCTCGGATTCAAAAAGGTAGAAATCGCAGCTTTTTCAGGATCTGGTGTCAGTTCCGACGGAGCCACTCACGGCCTGTGAACTGACACATGCCCCGTAGGTCATCTCCATGGTTTGGCACTCCAGGTTCCCAAAATTTGTCAAGTTCCAGTTCTTTACAACTGTTCACTAGGACAGTCTGTTGTCCCATGCACGGGTCGTAGGTAGGTCTCGAGGTGAGTCCCAAACTTAGAGAAATTGTAGAAGCCAATGTTGAGACCCATGACTAGGCATGTACGGCCCGTAGGAGGACCCAGGGGTCTGTCATTGGGGGTCCCAAAATATTGATCTCTGAACTCCATCGATGACCAACCAGTACAGTTCATGGTCTAACCTACGGACCGTAGGTCGGGTCTTGACGGGAATCAACAACTATTTTTATGAGGGCTTTTAGGTCTTTTCCTAATTATTCTAGCCTAATACTATGTCATTTTACCCTATATTAGAAGCCTATATAAACATTTTTAACCCCAAAGTCTTCCAAATCAATTCATTCTCTTAAATTCTCAAAAGAAGGACAAGTCATCCTCTCAAATATTTCACTCTCTAGAAGGTTGAAGAAGAAGGCTAGGGTTTCAAGTCAAGTCTCCAATTCTTCCATTTAAGTCAAGCTTTTGCCATTGAGTTATGATAGTCTTCATATATGGACCCCTTTCCTCCATAGAGTTCCTAAATTTCTCAATTTCGAAGTTAGAAATCTCCAATTGAAGTGAGGGCTTTCTTCTATGTCATGAGTTCCTTTCAATGTTGATTTATTTGATTGTTTAATGAACTATTAAGAATGAATTGAGATAAATTCCATGATTTTAAGAAGAATCCCCATGAAACCATGCATACCCCATGTTTTCTAAGATATGATGATATAATGTGGGTTTTGAACTATGAAAGATGAGTTTATGAAATTATGCATGTTCTTATGAAATTGATGTAAATGTTTTAAGGATGCTTTGAGAATGAAGTATCAATGTTGTTGGTGTTGTGTTGTGAAAGAATTTCTCAGATACACATGAAAGCATAAATATGAAACGTTTGCTCACATAAAGGATTCTAAGGTTGAAATGTCTTCTCACCTAAAATGAATCAAAGTTAAGGAGCTATTCTAATAATGAGGAAAGCGGCGATTACCCATGACCTCCAATGCTGAGACAAGTGGCGATTACCCATGACTTATAAATGATAAGGAAAATTAAGAATAAATAATATTTCGTGGGATTTATGCTTAGCACCGAGTAGACAAGTGGTGATTTCCCATGTCCCATAAACTATGCGCCATCATAGGTTGTCTAGATAGACATTATCTAGTGGATCCACATAAGCTAGAATTTCACAGTCTTACCTTGGCAAGTAAGACACCTCTTTTCGGTGTGGGGTAGACATTGAATTCCTTGTTAATAGATCACATGGTCTTACTGATTAATAATGTTTCAAAGACACTTCATCCAATTCTAAGTGTCAACGATCGTAAATAAGTATAAAACCCAACTAAATGAGTTAGGGTCGAATCCCACAAGGAGCGGTACGTGTTTCAGATTCAATTGGAAAGAATAAACGAGGTCAAATTAGTCATAGGAATAAAAATTATTGAATAAGGACATCATTCAAATTAAGGGGTCACGAATGTCAAATGGGGGTTTTGGTTTTGATTATCAACTACAAATAGCAGTCACAAACAATAAGAATTAACAATAATGAGACGGATTCTTGGGATGTGATCGATTATAGGCAATATATACATATGGGTAATTGCAACTATTAGTAAATAGCTAGATATTAGCGAGTAGGCTAGGCTATAGGGGAGGCAAATTTTCTCTCGAACAATTTACCCCAAATCAAGTGATTTCTCTCGAACATCAACAAGCATGCAAAATAAGAGCAGCCCACACCTTAATCCATTCACTCTCTCGAGCTAAATGTGTGGAATTGAGTTTAGGATTCACTCTCTCGAGCTGAACCCAAATCAACCCAATACCCACAATCCATTAATCTAAAACCTCTCTCTCGAGCAAGCCAAGAACACAAACATAGAACTGCATTTGCAACTGCAATTCTTAAATTAAACCACAGTTAATGATTAAACTCACTTTTAAATAACATTTAAACTAACAATTATCAATACCCATAAGCTAAATCAGCCCTAATCACAGAATCACACCCCAAGAATTTGGGGTTTTAGCTGGACCTTATAAAAGGTAAAAATAGTTACCAAATTGATTATCCATCAACTGGGTAAGAGTGATTTTGTCTTTACAATGCTTCAATTTGATGATTATCAAAGACCCACTTCCAATTTCTCAAAAGTGATTTTCTTCAATCCTTCAAAACTAAGGAAGAACTCTAGAAAAAACTGTCTCAAAATTATTTTCTAAGTTCAGAAGTTTTATTATTGATTGATTCATAGATAGATAGATAGATAGATCCTAAACTAAATGTTCAGAAACGTATTTATAGTCGCAGAAAATAAGCTACGAAAGCTCATTCGGCGTAGTAAGTCGGGCTCGCTGAACCACTCGGTGAGCTGCTCTTTGGTCTCTTCCATCGCCCTTTCGTCTTGTCACTCAGCATCCTTAAGGCCTGTAACTTTGGGCGATCTATCTTGGTTTCGCGGAATCACTCGGTGATCCGCCGACTGCCCCTTTTCCTCACCGACTTGGTTTTTTCCTTTAGAGCTTGGCACACTGGAACTTTAGGCGGTCTGAGAAGCCACTCAGCGACACGCCGAATGCTCTTGGCGATCCTCAGGCTCGCCCATCTTCATTTCTTCAGCCTGTTTTGTTCCTTTTTACCTATTAGTGTCCTTGCTTTGTTCCTCAATCCATATTCCTGAAAATCAAGGATTTAACATCAGTTATTGGCATAAAATAAGCATTTAAGGACACTAAATCAATATAAACAAAGCTTTAAATGAGTCCAAAACTCGGACTTATCAATACCCATAACTTAAACTTTTTGCTTGTCCTCAAGTAAAACTCAAGTTCAGCAGTTCAAAAAGGATGTCTCAAATTGTGCTGCATAAGACTCAATCATGAATGCACATAACAAGACTCAACTTACTCATGCAAGGATCAATTGTGCACTCAAAGATTCAAGTTGTGACTCACCATTATCAAAGATACTCAAGTTCACAATACTTGCTTCAAATGCAAGTTCAAGCTCAACAAAGGTACTCAAATGCCCTCACAACAATGATGATTCCATATTCACACACAATTTCTCAACAATTTATAGTTCCGGAATCACATACAACTCTCACACTCACAAAGATGAACACATGCGTAACTTCACCCATAGTTTTGCCCTTATTTTCCAATCAACACTGGTTTCAGCTCACTCAAGATCTCAAAGATCTTTTTAAGGCTTGTAATGGGGCTTAGTGTAAAGGTATGGTCATTTAGGCTCAGTGGCTGCTACCCTCATGAAATGTGGTCTGAACATCACTTTCTTCCCTTTCTTCAACATTTGAATCATGCTCAAAATTCATCCCATTATTCAACTCTCAATGGAATACCGGACACCCCATTTCTTTTGCAACTTTCACAACTTTTTTTCATTCTTTTTCTTTTGCTTTCTTCTTTTCTTTCTCTTTTTTTTATATGGAGGGGTTCCATATTTTACAAGACCATTGCTAGAAGGGGGATTTTCTTAAACTTCTTGATTTACCTTCTCTTTTCACCACACCCCCAACTTAGGCTTTTGGCCTAAGTTAGCTATTCAATCAAACCACACTTCATGAGGATTATGGGTGAATGGATAAAGAGGGGTCATAATTGCATCAAGTTTCTTCCAAAGAAAAGGATAAGGCTCAAAGGGGGTTCAAGAAAGGTTCACACACCTCACAAGGTTGGCCACAAAAGAGGTATATTGTCAAATTGTTTCACTCTTCAAAATTGTTGCCTAAGATCATTTCAAGAGCTTGCATCACTTAGTCAACCGGACCAATGGGGAAAATTCTAGGTGTCATCACACAAAGTTCAAAGTAAGCTCATCACACAAGGAATTGGCACCAATATCAAACGAGACTCATTCGAGCTAGTGTGCAATGTTCATCACAAGAGACTCCATTCGATAACCGGCTAGTCAGAACGAGATGCAAAAAGTCCACATATTATCTATGCAACTTCATTTGGCCTCATCATAGCCGCGCATTTATTTTTGTTCCATTAAGAGCACTATTCAAGTCATCGGTATTGATCATAACTGATACTCAAATTTGCACAAGAACAGCCACATTCACACACAACAAGAGGTGGCAAAAATTTTCAAATGTGTCAAAAAACCATTTTCATTCATAACAAGGAGCCATAAGCTCAAACATCCACAAGATAAGATCAAAACACAGTTTAAAACACAAAACCCAATATATACACAAGAGGTAGGTATAGAAATACGTCACCCCACCACAAATAAAAAGTAGTTGTCCTCAAATGCAACAAAAATAATCACAAATCAATAAAAATGATAGAGAGAGAGGTAAAGAAGAATCATGTCTACACAGTAGCTCCATCTGTCGGGGCATCAGTGCCCAGAGTCATACTCTGATCTTGGGCATCAGTGCCTGGTGCAACATCAACTTTGGCTCCACTAAAGCCTACCATGGACCTGTCCCTCAAAGAAGTCTGCACAGCTGAATCCACCATGGCCTCCTCAACCTCAGTCAGGCCCTCGTAAGTGGTCTCCTCCTGAACACCGAGCTGCTCCTCATCAGTCTCACCATCGGACTCGGCAGCTACATCATCGGCTCTAATCACATCTCCAGTGGTAGGTGGAGGCATATCTGAACAAACCAGAACATTTGTGCCCATGTCATCAAGGATCTCCACGGTCCCAAAAATCATCCACATATCCGTAGACTTTAGCTTGTCCACGTCCTTTCTCAACTCAGAAATTACGGTCTTTAAGGTCGTCACCTCACCAGTGGTTCCCTGGCGTCGCTCACACAACTCTATCCGTGCCGTGAGGGCATCAATAGACACACTAAGAGGTGTCACAATAGCAATGAGGGCTCTCTCAATCATCCCAGGGATTGTAGCCTCTAGCCTGGAGGCACGCCTATCAGCAGAATGGGCTAGATACCCCATCCGTAGTATCGCAGCCTGAGTGAGTGGAGGTCGGGAGGCAGTAGCACTAGCAGCAGACCTAAGAGGCAGGGGAGTAGTAGAAGCACTCTGATTCATGGAAGGAACAACACTAGATATACCTGAAGTCCCAGAGGCCGGAGTGGGAAATACTGCCTCTGCAGGTAAAGTCGCAATGTCCACAGCTGGGGAAGGATCCACCGGGGCTGCTTTCTTCCTCTCCGCCTCATCCTTCAAGTACTCAGCCTCAATGCACCGGGTATTGGTAGAGGTGGTGGGAATCACTTCCACATCCTTCTTCTCATCATGGGGCACTCAGGCTTGTCTGCACAATTCGGTTATCAACACCGGGAACATAAGTGAAGTCTGACGCTGCCTGGCCCTCATGGCCATTTCTTGACCAATGATCATACCTAAGTTTAGCCTTGTCCCATAAATGATGCAACCAAGACAGACTGCCTTCGCGTGGCGGAGGATAGACTCATTCTAGGATGGCATGATAGAATTGTTGATGAAGCCAAACCAGTACCTCGCTGCTACATTGAGGTCTTTCTTTTCTATGGGCGCTCCAACCTCGATCCACCTAGGAGTACCGTCAAATAACAAAGGGGCCAACCACTTTTTCATAGTCTCCAAAGATTATGTCCTGATCATGTATTGACAGTCATCCTCAATATTCTCTGTACACTCCAGTACTGCATTGATATCGTCACTATCACCCTTCAGTTTCTTTCCCCTGACAACCACTTATTCTACAGGCTTGAATGCCACAGCCTTCTTCTTCCCTTGTGGCACTAGAGCTCTGTAGGCAGTGTAAAAATCCCGGAACAAATTAGGAATGTAAGGGCCACGGGGTTTGGTAAAGATCTGTAACTTGTGAGACTGTAAGGTGCACCATATCTCAGGATACCGGTCTATCACTCCATCTGTAGACAACCTCTTCTCATCAATGATCGTCCTCAGTCCCTCAGCCTTTAATCTGTTCATAGACCGGGGAGGAGGACCCTGTGCAGGTAGTGCTGGGACCACAGCCTGATCTGGGACAGGAGGAGGAGTAGGGGTCTCAGGCATCCTGATCCTAGACGGATCATGCATCCTCTTGGAGGGCAGCTCAACATTCCGTGCGAATAACAACTGCTAATACTCAGGCTCAAAGATGTCATCCTTAGGATCCTGATGATCTCCCTCACTCTCGGAGGTGGTGAGGTGAGTAACATACACACCCTCACTATCGGAGCTGAACTCTGGTGACTCATGAGCAGGCGTCTTTCCCTCCTTTACCCTTCCCACCTGTGGTAGGAAGTTTTGTTGCCTTTGCTTTGGATGCAGCTGCATCCTCATTGATAGTGATTCCCTTTGCCCGTTTGCGGAGCAGCATGTCTCATCCTGCTACTTTTGGTCTAGCCATATCTTCAAAATGCATCGGGAAAAGTTAGAAACAATCCAAGAATAATGCAGAAAATAGGTTACAGAAAGACTCACCGAACCGATCGGTGAGTCGCCGAAGCACTTTGGCGAGCCAGATAATGCTCGCCGAAAGGACTAGCTCGAAAATTTTCTAGAAAAATGACAGGTCGGCGATATGCAGGGCCTTTTGGTGAATCACCGACATCATTCGGTGAACTCAGACTAGCCTACCGAAAGTTACAGTGTGTTTTAGGGGTTAGGGGCGCAAAAAAGGCGATCAAGGGAAACCTTCGGCGATCTCAGACTTCCCACCGAAAGGTACAGACTCTAGTCTAGACAAATCATGAAATTAAAGGCGATCAAGGGGAACGTTGGCGAACCGCCGAGTGGTTCGGTGAGCTCGACCAAGCTTGCCGAATTGCCCAACGTGCCAAATATATATACCCCATTTCCCAAAATCAAGCCCGCAGCCCCGGCAAACAAAATCAAACAACACACTCATGCAATTAAGCTTAGACCCATGCCATCGGGGTACTCACACTTCCCTCGGTTTGGAAAAAATTAGCCATTTGATGACTTTTGCCCTTAAGAATGACGTCAAACGCTCCATCATTGGGTAAAGTACGTCATTTAGCACAATTGGGGTTACTCAGACTTCGCCTGACTAGACCCAACAACAAAATACCACAATCCAACAATTTCTGATCAATTTCAAAGCACAAAACTCGAGAAATCATCATTATAAGCATTTTAAGCACATTTCGAAATTAAAATAGGCAACTAGCACACAAATACGATTTCAGAACAGGCCCAACACACATCAATCAAGATTTAAACAAATGCATTCGATTTCAACCGCAATTTAAGAGTTTAGGGTTCGGAAAACCAACCTTTAAGCCGAAATACAAATTTGTAAAGCTAGGCAGCACTGTATTCCAACTCCGAGCATGAGATCAAAGAGCAAAAGCGGTAAAACTAGGAAAAATATTGAAAATCTAGAGTGCGGGGTGATTATACGAGGCTAAAAGTGAGGGAATGTGAAAGAGTTTGAAATTTTAAACCTTTGGCCTTTTAAAACCTTTCAGTTTGCGGCCCTTTCGGCGATATTAGTCGTCCTCGCCGAACCACTCGGCGACACGCCGAGTGGTGACTTACCTCGATAAGTTTTACAGGACCTCCAGTTAATTTGGGGGTCCAAACGGCGGACAAAATCAGGCTCGCCGACCTGCATTTTTCAAACATATTCCACACTTCGACCTGCACATTCAACACCCGTTATTCCAAAAACAAAACACAAAGCATTAAAAACTTGGGTTGCCTCCCAAGAAGCGCCTTAGTTAAGGTTGTGGCACGACGCAAGTACCTATTCAAACATCATTTTTAGGGTTTGCCATAGTATCACTAGGCAACCCCCCTTGTTGTCTCGGGTTTGGATGTGAAGAAATTTGACCCATTTGGGTCTCCAACTGCTTGATAGAGACGGAATGAGAGGTTACCGTCTGGTTGAGAGTCGATACATCTTCCTTCATTTCTTTCAACACTTTATCGGACCCTTCAACCTTGTTAAGAATACATGAGAGCATATCCTCAATCCGGCCAACCTCAGAATCTTTAGGCTTTTGACGCTCGTGGGGAGGAACGTACCTATCCTTTTCCCCTTCTCTTTCCTTCTAAGTGGCGTTACGATCACGCCACTCCCTATCACGGTTTCTCCAGCCCTCATCTCTGTTCCAACCTTGGTTACCACCCGGCCTTGGGTAGTTAGCACGATAACCTCCTTCTTGGTTGGCTAGGAAGTTCACTTCCTCGTTGTACAGCACTTCAAATTTGCCTCTTTGGGGTTTACACCACCAACACCGACATCATTAACACTCCTTGTACCAGCACCCATGACGTTCTTAGCCAAGATGTCCAGTTGGGTCATTATCTTTGCCATGTTTTGGTCTCTCTCTTGATCTTTTTCCATCTATTCCTTTGTCAATTTGTAAGTAAGAAGAGAGACTTGATCTTCGCGGGTGTACCATGCCTGGTCAATTTTGGTCATGCCATCAAGAAGTTGGGCTGCAATCACATAAGGCTGTTGCATTAAACCTCCCGGAGAAAGTTGGTCAGCCACCCCCTTGTTCACTGAATCGAGGATTCTGTAGAAGTATTGCAGCAGTACATTATCGGGCAATCCATGAGTTGGCCATTGCAGCACCATCTTCTTGAACCTTAGCCAAGTCTCATGGATTGGCTCACCCTCCAAACGCTTGAAGCTTTGAATAATGTCCCGAAGAGTCATCATCTTCGAAGGAGGGAAAAATTGAACTTGGAATGTGGTAATAAGCTCTTCCCACGAAGTGGTAGAATCTCTTGGCAACTCAGCCAACCACTTGCATGCTTCTCCCATTAGAGAAAATGGGAACAACCTCAGCCGGACCGATTCTTGAGATATGTTCTTAAAGGAGAACGGTCTGCATACATCAACAAAATTCCTTATATTCTCATGGGGATCCTTATGAGCCAACCCACTAAACAAACCTTTCAATTGCAAGAGCTGCAACATGGTGCTTGTTATGTGGAAAACAACGTTTCCTTCAGCTAGAGGTAAGCAAATGGCACAAACTCCACCCACTAGATTTGGGTCATTAACTTTCGGGACGTTGACATCATTGAGATTCCCGATGTCATCTTGGTGGCCCACTTGGCTACCATTGCTACCGTTAACACTCATTTCCTCTGTTTTAACAAGCAACACAAAAACCAAAACTAAAAGTAAGTAGATTCAACTATGACTAACAGGAACATAATTCAACTTCACCAAAAGAATTTCAAACAACACCACTCCCCGGCAACGGTGCCATTTTGATTAATAACGTTTCAAAGACACTTCATCCAATTATAAGTGTCAACGATCGTAAATCAGTATAAAACCCAACTAAATGAGTTGGGGTCGAATTCCACAGGGAGCGGTACGTGTGTCAGATTCAATTGGGAAGTATAAACGCGGTCAAATCAGTCATAGGAATAAAAATTATCGAATAAGGACATCATTCAAATTAAGGGGTGACACGAATGCCAAATGGGCGTTTTGGTTTTTGATTATCAACTACGAATAGCAGTCACAAACAATAAGAATTAACAATAATGAGACGGATTCTTAGGATGTGATTGATTATAGGTAATATAGACAAATGGGTAATTGCAACTATTAGTAAATAGCTAGATATTAGTGAGTAGGCTAGGCTATAGGGGAGGTAAATTTTCTCTCGAACAATTTACTCTGAATCAAGTGATTTCTCTCGAACATCAACAAGCATGCAAAATAAGAGCAGCCCACACCTTAATCCATTCACTCTCTCAAGCTAAATGTGTGGAATTGGGTTTAGGATTCACTCTCTCGAGCTGAACCCAAATCAACCAAATACCCACAAACCATTAATAAAAAACCTTAGTTCTAAAACCTCTCTCTCGAGCAAGCCAAGAACACAAACATAGAACTGCATTTGCAACAACAATTCTTAAAGTAAACCACATTTAAAGATTAAACTCACTTTTAAATAGCATTTAAACTAACAATCAGCAATACCCATAAGCTAAATCAGCCCATAATCACATAATCACACCCCAAGAATTTGGGGTTTTAGCTAGACATTATAAAAAGGTAAAAACAGTTACCAAATTGATTATCTATCAACTGGATAAGAGTGATTTTATATTTACAATGCTTCAATTTGATTAATATCAAAGACCCACTTCCAATTTCTCAAAAGTGAATTTCTTCAATCCTTCAAAAATAAGGAAGAACTCTAGAGAAAACTGTCTCTAAATTATTTTCTAAGTTCAAAAGTTTTATTATTGATTGATTCATAGATAGATATATAGATAGATCCTAAACTAAATGTTTAAAAACATATTTATAGTCATAGAAAATAAGCTACGAAAGCTTATTCGGTGAAGTAAGTCAGGCTCGCCGAACCACTCGGCGAGCCACCCTTTGGTCTCTTCCATTGCCCTTTCACCTAGGCACTCAGCATCCTCAAGGCCTGTAACTTTGGGCGATCTATCTTGGTTTTGTGGAATCACTCGGTGATCCACCGACTGCCCCTTTTCCTCACCGAATTGGTTCTTTCCTTTAGAGCTTGGCACACTAGAACTGTAGGCGGTCTGAGGAGCCACTCGGCGACACGCCGAATGCTCTTAGCGATCCTCAGGCTCACCCATCTTCATTTCTTCAGCCTGTTTTGTTTGTTTTTGCCTGTTAGTGTCCTTGCTTTGTTCCTCAATCCATATTCCTGAAAATCGAGGATTTAACATCAGTTATTGGTACAAAATAAGCATTTGAGGACACTAAATCAATATAAACAAAGCTCTAAATGAGTCCAAAACTCGAACTCATCACTTGAATAACGGTAAAAGGTAAATCTCCCACAATAATGAATTAAGGTTACTTTTAGAAGTATCTCATAAAGGTTTAAAGATGTTAACTTGCATTGACCATGTTTTCTTCATACCTTATGTTTCCTAACTCTTTTATTTCATGTTTTAGCTTGGTCATTTCATATTATGAAAATGTCCTTTTAAGCGTGATTTCACATGTTTTATGAATCGCTATCATACTTTGTATATCTTTGTACTAACACATACTCTTGCCTACATTTCTTATAAAAATATAGGGTCCGACGTTCCAGATTCGCACTTCCGTGGCTAGGGATCTCTTAGTAGAAGGTTGAAGATTGGTGAGTCGTCATATTCCAAGGACCAAGCTTTTATCTCAATTTGTCTTTACATTTCAATTTTGAACTTGATGTGTGGGCTGCGTCCCGATTACTCCTCTGTACTAGATGGCTTTGAGACATTGTTAGACTTCCGCTTCATTTTATAAAACTCTTATGTTTGGAAATTTGTCTTTTAAATTCTCTCAATTTTATATTATCTTGTATGATGTATGCTATGGGGATTGTATGGGGCCTCTCGGGATCTCATACGCCATGTTACGCCTAGGGTCTACCTTGGGTCGTGACATTAACAAAGTCTTTTGAGATCTTCAACCAAGTGAAGTTGAGTCAATGTTGTTTGAAAATATGGGCAAGCATGTGGTGTGGCATTTGTGTGCATGAGATGATTCATTTTGAGTGTGACTGTTTGTATTGTTGTCCCTTGTTTTGTGAAACTTGTGTGTTTGTGGGCCATTTCTTTTCTTGTTAGGGCATGAATGCTAGGATGGATTGCGAAGTTAATAGATTCAAAAATAGAGTCAAGGGAAGTTGTTAGAATACTACTAATTGTGAGTCACCTCTTGGGAATTCTTATTGTCACTTGATCATTCTTGAAACACATTGAGTTTTTAAATTTGGTTAAAGTTTGAGGGAGTTGCTTGAATTGGTAATTCACTTGTTTGGTTGCTAATTATTAGTACCAACCAAAGCCATGACAATGATTCTTTGCGAAAATGAAAGTGTTGTGCTAAAATTGAGTGCCTCTTGTGTTTTGAATTTTTATTTTTCTTGAGGACAAGCAAAGTTTTAAGTTGGGAGTGTTGATGAGTGGTGAATTTGCACTCATTAAGAGATCCTTTCTTATGATTTTTTGGCACTCAAAGTAGAAAAAAAAGGCTAATCATCCTTTGAATTGTGTTGTTTCAAGTGTTTTGATGCTGGGAAACAAAATGTTGATCAAAAGTGGAATCAAAGCGGAAAAAGAGCAAAACCTGGCAGAAAAAAAGTCCTAAGTGTCGCACTTGCGGAAGATTGGTCGCTTAAGCAAACTAGTTAACGAAGTGAATTACCTGCTTAAGCGAGGACACGGGGTTCACTTCTTTGAACTAGGCCAAAAAGGCAGAAGTCTCTTAAGAGAACTTATTTTTGTTTTTGCAAAGTTTGCTTTTGCGAACCTCCTGCTGCTTTTGTGAATCCCGCCTTTTCAGACAGTGGCAGAATGGGAAATTCTCAAGCTTTGGACCTAAATTCAAAAAATAGGGTTAGAGTGGAGTATTATTGGGATTGGAAAGAATAGTTAGAGAGAGAACATTATAGAGAGATAAACACCTTCAAAAAGTAGATTTTTTTAGTGTTCTTGATCTAGGGGTTGAGACTTTCAAGGTAAGTCACCTCACATTTCAGTTGTGGATTTTAAGATTCTGTTCTATTTTACCAATATCTAAAACCTTTCTTCATTTTCTTGTTCTTAATTGCTAGAAATGTGGGTGTAGTGACTTGTATGAAATTGAGGCTTTTGTGCTAGAAAGAGACAAAGCTATTTGGGTGTATGATTGATTGCTCAATTGCTTTTATAGTTCCTTGTTTCCATGCTTGATTTCATGAAATAGGTTCAATCTAGCTTTCATGTTTGTATTTATGGGTTGATATTGCAAGCTCAATCTTAGCTTCCTATCTCCGATCAATGCTCGAAAGATATTGATTGGAGTGCAAAATTAAATTGATAATCACATTTTGACTTTGAATCTTGAATTTGAGATCGAAATATGAAAGTTTAGGGTTTCATTGTTGGGTGAAAGGATTCCTTTAAAGAGTGGTCTAAGTTAAGACAATGGGTTATTTTTTTTTGGTGTGATTGAGGCTGAAAGGAGATATCACAATAAAATGCTTTGAGATCAAAAGATAATTAGCATAATTGAAGATGGCCTAACCTTCTCATTAGTGATTGAATTATATTGGATTGAATTGCAATGTATTGTTGAGTGTTAATTGAACCTCAAGTATTCCTAATTCCCATACATCCCTTGAGTGATATCGTCTTGGCCCCCGTTCGTAGTTTAATTAGAAAATTGCCTTACATTTGATATGTTTGTACCTTGTATGTTTAGATTCAAACTAGTGTCTAGTTAGCCTTTATCTTTTCAATAGTCATTGCATTGTTCCTTGTGGGATTCGACCCCGACTCTTAGTTTGATATTTTTTATTGACTAATACTGCTCACTATTTTGATTAGTTTTGAGGATTTATTTGAGAGTTATAAAAAAATGGCGCCGCTGCCTAAGAAAAATTAGGCGTATTGAATTGATATTTCTAGATTACTTGTTTCTATCTAGATTGTGAATAGTTGCCTTTGTTTTCTTTTGTTTTGTTTTGATGAATTTTTGTGATCATGAAATCTTTGGGAATGGTAGGCCTTCTATCGACCCATGGCCTCGTGGTTAAACAAATGTGACAACTCAATTAAGGTTCGGTGTCGTGTATGATAAGCTCATTTGGAGCAAGAAAGCCCTGCACCTACTCTCCCTTGTGATGGGAAATCTTCGAGAAATGAATCTAGCTTGGTGCTATGACATGGTCAACTTTGAGCTTGGGGTTGCTACTCTTAGGGCTAAGGTGAGAACAGTTGTGAGGATGAAAATAAGGATCTCATGATGGGCACCTTGCTTGGTGTGGTGAGATGATCCCACTCATGTTCAGGATTGAATTTTTTAAATCAATTACAAGAGAAAGAATTGAGGTGGATGAAGAAGATATCTTGAGATTGTGAAACCAACCCAAGACAATAATAATCCAAGAAGCCGAAATAACTAGCATGCTACTAGAGTTGCAAGAAACGACAAAAAAGATCATGTATGGAAACTCTAGTTAATTTTAAGATGATTGTGCCACTCACTTAAAGGCCAAAAATTATGAAGTTCAATTCCCACGTGGCCTAGTGACCATTTGACTCTTACCCAATGATCCAAAACAAAAACATGATTCGAAGTTGGGTAAGAGATTCAAGCATTTAAAGTGGAGAGATCGGGTGAAATGTTTGATGCTCTCTTGCACTCCCCATGCTCTTTGGAGTAAAATTGACCTCGAGTTTGGAGACGGTTCATTGCCTCAAACTGGAAACACAAAGAGTGATGTACCTGGCACCGCACCACGATGTTAAATTGTGCACTTGATAGGAAGCTCCCCATTGGTATCTAACTTAGTTTAATTTTGAGTTTTTAATTTCTAGATTAGATTTAAAATTTTGATTTTGACTAATCCTCATGATTTTGGAATTAATTTGAACAGGTTTGGAAGCGTGAATCTTGAAGGAAATAAAGTTTGGGGCTAAAACCCCATTGGAAAGTTACTTGGGAGGCATTTAAGGTGCCAAGGTTCACTCAATGAGACTGGGTGGATCACCCAATGACCCCCCATGTTCGCTCAATCAGACAATGAGTAGCTTGACAAACTGGCCTCAAGAGCCGCAAAAGTAAACATGAGTTCGCTTAAGCGAAGTCTGCAAAAGTGGCTCCCTCTCACAAAAGCAAACATCGCTTAAGCGGAGGGGCACTCGCTTAAGCCAACCGTGCCCTTTCATTAAGAGTCGCAAAAGAGACAAAACGTCACTTAAGCGAAGGTAAGGCATTTCAAAAGGCAGTTTAGGGAAGCCAAACGGACCAAAGTCACAAAATAAAAAGTCTAACTTCTTGTTCTCCCTTTTCACTTGTTCCAAAATGATTCAAACCTCTTGGTTTTCATTGTGCAATCACAATCCGGTATTTTTCTCACTTTTACTCTACTGAAGTGGTAATAACTATTTTTAATTTTGATTGCTTTGTTGAAATTTGGGGGTAGTTAGTGAGTAGTAACTTCTCTAACTTGGGTGGTTAAGATTGTGATTATGTTGGCTGAATTCTCTGTCTAAATTGTTAAATATATGTGTGTGGGCTGATTTAAAGTATTTGGGGAAGTATTGAGTACCCATTTCATGATCTAATTGTTGAAATTAGTTTGGGTACCATGTTTTTTATAAAATGCATAAAAGAACTCACAAATGATTTTCGAAACTTTTTGTGCATAAATGATTGAGTTTTTGGGTTGCTTGTTTGGTTGTTGTTGATATTACACTGATGCTAGTTGAAATTCCATGCTAAAAAATAAAATCATAATTGGTTGTTCATGTTGAAGGGGGTAACTATTTGCTTATGCGGACTTGCCATCACTTATGCGATGTTTGCTTTTGTAATACCCTTCTTTTTGTGATTTCTGGTTAAGCGGCCTTCAGGAAGCTTCTATGATATTTGCTTAAGCTTACTGAACTTTGATTTTGCGATATTAGAGGTAGTTTTCTGCCGGTGTGAAGATTTTCAGCTTTTATGTTTTGGTTCCAAATTGAGTTCTAACCATTTTCTTTGACTTGTACTTATGAAATAGCATTGTGTAACACATAATTCTAACACTTATATGCTATTTTGATTCACAGATTCTCACAAAGTCAAGAATGGCACACGAACTTGGTACAAGGGAGGAAGTGGTGGTCTACTATGACCAATATCAATTTATCTCTCTCCAAGCACAAGAGATTTAGTATGCTGATTTGATGAAGAAGAAGCTACTTCCGGAGAGAGGTATCTCGCTTGATAAAGTTGAGTACATGTTCCACCAAAGGATGTTGGCATCCGGTTGAATATTCTTTGCAGCTGAACCTTGCAAGGCAAATGAGCAATTGGTGTGGGAATTTTATGCCAACCTCATGGAGATTGACATGGCATCAAGGTTAGTCACTATCCGGGGAAAGGTTGTCGAGTATGGTCTAGAAGTAATCAATCGGATCTATGGGTTACTCAACCATGATATCAAGGCCTTCACTGACAAAGATTGTGAGTTGGGGGCCTTGCTAGCTTCAAAGCTATGCCCAGGAAAGAATGTTTCATGGGTCACCACATAGGCCAAAATTTTATGCTCAGACTTGACCACGGAGTCTAGGACATGGATGTCTATTGTATGAAGCCGTATTTGCACAAGTGGGAATATAAGCAACATTCTGCTGTTGTGAACTCAGATAATGGATTGTATACTTGATGATGTCCCGATGAATATAGACCATTTGATTGTGAATGAGTTCCGGGAATTAAGAGCTCATGATAGCCTGTCTCTTGTTGTTCCATCTATGATCACGAAGCTTTGCAAATGGGCTTAGGTAGAGGTACTTCCGGGGGACACTTGGATGGATCCTAAAAATAATTTTTTCCCACTTAAGATGTGTGGTAAAGGCTCAGTAGTGAAAAGCAAAACGAGAAATATTGACTCCGGTAAGTTTGTGCATATGGATGATGATTCTCCTACACCCCAGACTTGGATCTTGTCGAGTCTTTGGAAAGTGAATTGCAGTTCATGAAGGAGATAGTGGAAAAGCTACCTCAAGGGCCGGGTGAGTCATCTTCTTATCTAAGATCCTATGTGCCACAAAGTGAGTTTAATGCCTACTTAATTGATCAAAGGAAGCAAAAGGCTCAACTTACAAATTTGGAGAAGGCCTATGTCAGTTTGGCTAAGTCTCATGGAGAGTTCAGCATCGCACACGGTAAAATGAAAAGGCGGTAGAAGAGTCGAG
The DNA here is from genome assembly GCA_029582245.1 of Solanum etuberosum. NCBI lineage: Eukaryota > Viridiplantae > Streptophyta > Magnoliopsida > Solanales > Solanaceae > Solanum > Solanum etuberosum. The sequence continues at coordinate 124,113 of JAJONR010000767.1, forward strand.
ACAAGTTCTTCACTCAGATCTAGAAAGGTGTAAAAGGCCATTGGAAAGTTCTGAAGGCAAATAAGCCTTCTGTGACTTCTAGGCTAGATGAGGATGAAGATGAGCCAGTCACATGGAGTGATGATGATGGAGATAAGGATAGCAAGGCCACCGAGATTGAAGGAGGGGATGGAGGCATCCCAGGGATCCCTTTGTATTCTCTTTTGAGTATTATAGTTGTGTTGTGAGGACACAACATCATTTTTAGTTGGGGTGCTCCCCTTTGGATTTTTTTATCTTGCTTTGATTAGTATGTTGGATTGTTGTTTGTTTGTTTTTGTTTTTGGGTTATTATGCGGATTGGTCATTTTTATTATGTTTTGGTTTATTATATTAGTATCTTTTGTTAGTGTATGTTTTATAGTAATAAATTTTGATGATTGTGTTTCGCTCTTGATGCCTTGAAGTAGGAGAAGTTTGAGTACCCATAGCTTGTGAATTTGGGAAACATTGCAAAAGGTAAATTAAAAGGCCTAAATTTTCTCAATGGTAGATTTGATGATGTCATTCTTAAGGGCAAATCGTCATTTTGTTGAGTTTTAGTAGCTTGGTAGTGCTTTGATATGATGTTGTGATTTGTTTGTTACTAATAGATTTAGTCAAGCATTGTGAATCGTGAAATGAGCATCCCTCCAAAATATTTGTGAAAGCAAATGATTTTGTGACAATGGGTTGACTCTTTTTGTGACTCCAAATTACTACGTGGTGATTGTAAAATGACTCCTTTGTTCTTGACTAGGAAGTAAAATTAAGCGTCTTGAATAGCTTCATGCCATGTGTGGTGAGTCTTTATGAATAATAACTTGTGTTAACTAGGACTTTCCCTGTTAGTCTTAAAATATTGGTCTTGATTGAGTTTGGTTGGAGAAATGATCTTCGGCTTTCTTTGATTTTTCTTGAAGTCCACTTAGCCTAAAGACCCCACCTTTGCACTAAATTTATCCTTAGTTGTCCCATTTTAGCCTTATCCTTTTTATTGGTAACCACATTACAAGCCTTGACCCTCTTTGAAAAGCAACCTTCTTTTGAACCATTTCCCTCCTTGAACTTAAAAATTGTGAAAGTTGAGGCTAAAAGCCTAAGTTGGGGTGTTATGGGAATATTATAGATGGATGATTACCACATGAGGACTTGATAAAAAAAAATGAGTTTAAGAATGGAGGAAAAGTTTCAAAGAAAGAAAAAGTTGTGAAAAAAGAAAGAAAAGTTTTGAATAAATGTGAGACTTGAATCCTCCAAAAAAGTTGAAAATGGTTGCATGTGGGGCATCTTGAAAGAAAAAAAAAGGCGTCAAGTGAACATTGAGTTGAAAAGTGAAGAAAAGTTGAAAAGTTGTTGATTGAAAAGTTGTTGTGTAGTGTTCATTTTAACATCCCGCCTTAGAAAGAGCTAAATGTAGAAAGAACAAATTTGGAAAGAGCCAAATTGAGAATTTGGCAAGTTATGCCTAAGTTGTGAGTTTTGGGTCAACTTCAAATGACCATAACTTTTCGTACAGGATGAGTTAGGTGGCCCAAAAGATATCAAATGAAAGGTCTTTGAATCCTCTTTCCAACTCCACCGAGTTTGCTGGGTTTTGAGTTTGGGTGAGGGAGATATACCTGTTTGAAGTCAGCCTGTCCAGTTAAGGAAAGTTACCCGAATTAATGAGGGGTATTTTGGTCTTTTCCTTACCCCATCAACTTAAAACGTTTTTAGTAATATTTTGGGATCAAATCTTATTTGGGTCAGTTTTAAAAATCCTAAAATACGCTTAGGGTTTTAGAGAGAAGTTCAAGAAGAGAAAAAGAGGATAAAAGGAAGAACGATCAAGATTCTTGCGAAGCTTCGAGGATTTCGCCAAGGATTCGATCCTAAGAGGTATGTAAGTTCTCATAGTTGTGGGATTCATTCACCCACACGTAAATCATGTGATTTTTTAACCGTAATTTCGTTCTTGAGGGTTGAATGATTTGAGTTCTTGAGGTTTTAGCTTCATTCCTTGTTAATGAAGTCTTGTTGAGTTCCTGAAGCGAGGGTTTTCGAATAAGATGATTTAATTGATAGTTCCTTGTGTGGGTTTCGCTAATATTGTTCCGAGTAATGAAAATTCGTGAATTTTGACCATAGAACTGAAGTGGGTAGGAGTGGAATCGAGTTTGGAAGAGGAAGAAAACTCGGGCAGAATTCGGCGCCCAGGTCTGCGTCGCGGAGAGGACGCGGACTCTACTATCCCAAAATTTATTTCGCGACTAAATATTGTAATTCTTCTCTGAGTCGAGGAGAGAAAGCAGACTCCACTGTTTCAAAACTAATTTCGCGACCAAATAATTTAATTCATCTTCGCATCGCGCCTTTTCTCCTCAGTTAGTGTCGTCCCTCGTTTCTTATTATCAAACTATCTAAACCCCATTTAATCATCATGAGATCCTTCATATCATAAATCATAACTCTTGAATTCATAATTCAAATTCAAGATAGAGTTAAGAGTAAAGTTGAGGAAGTTCTTTGAGTCAATTGAGAAGTCTTTTTGCAAAACTTTTAAAACTTGTTTTAAGACTTGAGTACTTGAGTATGAGGATGATTAAAGTTGAGTTCATTTTTTTAAAAATTATATATGAGAACTAAGTATTCCCAAGAGTAAATGTTTTTACACTTAAGATGAGAGGAAATACCGACTTCCAAATGAGTTCATGAGGAGTTTTGAGTACTATCTCTTTTAAGAGAAATCTTTTGAGTAATAATCTCAAAGTTGAGGATGAGGAAATGTTTTTAAACATATGAGCTAAGTTATATTTTGGGAGTAGTATTGAGCACTAATATGGGGACGAGTTCAGATAACTCAAAGTCGTCAAAAACCATGTAGCCAACGTGGGTAGAAAGGGTCATACTTTTTAGATGATTCCTTATTGCTTTTTAAGCATAGCTTAGTGGATCCACTTAGTTAAGGAGTTCTATACCCCGGTAAGGCATAGGACAGTTCTGGCAGCGTGGGTGAGACGTTGTATCATCTCATATCTCATAGTGATGGTTGTCGGTTAGAGAATCTCCCAAACAGAGTTATTTTGTATTTTTATATACAAACTGAGTTATTATTGTATTTTCGAATACATCAAGTTTTTATCTATTCTATTAAATGTTTTATATAAAGTGCATCTTAATTGTTGTTTTTATACTACTTTGAGTTGAGTATCCATGAGTTGAGGTTGAGTTTAGTAGAGTCGAGGTGAGTATGTTTCATTCTTTCCAAGTTCAAGCTTTATGTTATGTTTAGTTTTTGCCTTACATGCTCATACATTCAATGTACTGATGTCATTTGGCCTGCATCATTTTATGATGCAGATACAGGAGATCAGGGTCATCAACAGGAAATTCATTGATCCACTCGAGTTCCAGCTAGAGTTAGTGAGCCTCCTTGCTTTCCAAAGGGTTTCACATTGAGTTTACATTTAAGTTTTTGGTTATTAGGATGTCGTGGGTCTTGTCCCGATGTTCATCTCAGTTAGTAGAGGCTTCATAGATAGTAGAGTCTTGAGAACTCTGTTTCATTTTCTATTGTTGATGTTCTAGACTTGAGTTACCTTTTTTAGCCAGTGAATGTTTTAACACATTTATGAGTTATTTATTTTAAGACTATTAGCAAATTTTCTACTTTTGAGTTTATCTATTATTGAGAAAGTATTTCGCTGAGAGTTAAGCCATGCCAAGGGTTCTCTTGGAGCCAGCAATGGTTCTCGAGTGCCAGTCGCATCCAGGGTGTAGGCTCGGGGTGTGAAAAACTTGGTATCAGAGCACAGAGTTCAAGAGTCCTAGGGTTTCTATGAAGCCCTGTCCGTAGAGTCCTAGTTATCGGTGTGAAGCGCGCCACATCTATAATTAGGAGGCTGTGACATTTAGGAACTATCTCACTTCCTTCATACTCTTTTCGTGCGATAGAGTTCAACTCTATAAAGTTTCTTTCGAATTTGTGCTTGCGCGTATTGTTCAGATCATGCCTCCACGAAGAGCTATTTGAGATCATCCAGCTAGGAGGAATGTTGATTCCCAGGATCAAGGGGTACCCAATGCACCAGAAGTACAACCCCAAGGAAAGGTCATTAATGTTGAGTTCCGGGATGCTATCCAGATGTTGAGTCAAGTGGTGGACAACCAAGCTGGTCAGCAGAGAGGGGATCGACAGGATGTGGCTGATACATCCAGAATCTGTGAGTACTTAAGGATGAATCCTCCAAACTTCACCGGTTTAAGTGTCACTAATAATCAAGAAAACTTTGTGGAAGAGCTACATAAGGTTTTTGAGGTTATGCATGTTGTTGATGCTGAGCGAGTTGGGTTGTGTACGACCAATGGAAGAAGAGTAGAGCTAAGGGTGCACCAATTGTGAGTTGGGTTGTGTTCGAAGAGGCCTTCTTGGGGTGTTTCTTCCCCCGTGAGCGAAAGGAGGCCAAGGTAAGAGAATTCCTTACTCTTAAGCAGGAATCCATAAGTGTGCATGAGTACAGCCTCAAGTTCAATCAGCTGTCCCGCTATGCTCCGGAGAAGGTTGTTGATATGAGGAGCAGGATAAGCTTGTTTGTGTCTGGATTGTCTCGTCTTTCAAGTAAAGAGGGTATGGTTGCGATGTTGATAGGGTACATGACATAGCAAGGCTGTGATCCATGTGCAACAGGTTGAGGAAGATAAGTTAAGAGATAGGGAGGAGTTCCAGAACAAGAAGGCTAAGATAGCAGGAAATGAGTCCGGGCAGAACAAGAGTAATGCGAATCAGTCATCTTTTCAACAAAAGCCAAATAGACCTGCTCCACCGTCTACTAGTGCACCTGAACCAAGGAACATAGGTGAGTTTAAGAATAAGAATTCTCAGAACTTGTAAGCTAGACATGCACAATATCAAGGTAGTGTGGCACAAGGAGGTAATGGGACTCCTGCATGTGCTAAGTGTTGTAGGAACCACCCAGGAGCATGTCGTGATGGCTCCATTGGTTGCTTCAAGTGTGGTCAGAATGGTCACTTCATGAGAGAATGCCCTAAGAACAAGCAAGGCAATTGCAATGGGGGAAATAGAGCCCAATCTTCTTCGGTGGCTCCTCCAGACAGGGCTGCACCTAGAGGAGCTACTTCAGGGGCAGGCGGAGGGGCAAACCGTCTGTATTCGATCACCAGTCGTCAAGGGCAAGAGAATTCACCAGATGTTGTCACTAGTATGGTCAAAGTCTTTACTTTTGATGTTTATGCTTTACTTGATCCTGGTGCGAGTCTATCTTTTGTGACTCCATATATAGCTATGAGGTTTGATATTATTCCAGAAAAAATTTTTGAGCCCGTCAGTGTTTCCACATCTATTGGTGAGTCTATTCTAGCTGAGAGAGTTTATCGTGATTGTACCATTTCCATCAATCACAAGGACACCATGGCTGACTTAGTCGAGTTATACATGATAGAGACGTTATTCTAGGTATGGACTGGCTTCATGCTTGTTATGCCTCAATCAATTGTAGAACTCAAGTAGTTAAGTTTCAGTTCCCTAATGAGCCAGTTATAGAGTGGAGGAGTAGTTCAGCAGTGCCTAAGGGTCATTTTATTACGTACCTTAAGCCGAGGAAGTTATTTTCCAAGGGGTGAATCTATCACTTAGTCCGAGTTAATGACTTTAGTGTTGAGACACCACCTATCCAATCAGTTCCAGTTGTGAGTGAGTTTCCAGAGGTCTTCCCAGATGATCTTCTCGGAGTCCCTCCTGAGAGAGAAATAGACTTTGGTATAGATATTCTTCTTGATAATCGTCCTATCTCTATTCCGCCATATAGAATGGCTCTAGCTGAGTTGAAAGAGTTAAAAGAGCAGTTGAAAGATCTACCTTATAAGGGCTTTATTCGACCAAGTGTCTCACCTTGAGGCGCTCCGGTTTTATTTGTGAGGAAGAAAGATGGTTCTCTTATGATGTGTATTGATTACCGCCAATTGAACAAGGTTACTATCAAGAATAAGTATCCCTTTCTGAGAATTGATGATCTTTTCGATCAACTTCAGGGTGCCACTTGTTTTTCTATGATAGACCTCAGATGTGGCTATCATCAGTTGAGAGTAAGAGAAAGTGACATCCCTAAAACTGCATTCAGGACCCGTTAGGCAAGTTATGCCTAAGTTATGAGTTTTCGGTCAAATTCAAATGATCATACCTTTCAGTACATGATGAGTTAGGTGGCCCATAAGATATCAAATGAAAGGTCTTTGAATCCTCTTTCCAACTCCATCGAGTTTGCTAAGTCTTGAGTTTGAATGAAGGATATATGCTCGTTTGAAGTCAGCATGTCCAGTTAAGTAAAGTTACCCGAATAAATAAGGGGTATTTTCATCTTTTCCTTACTCCATCAGCTTAAAACGCTTTTAGTAATATTTTGGGGTCAAATCTAATTTGGGTCAGTTTTACAAATCCTAAAATACGCTTAGGGTTTTAGAGAGAAGTTCAAGAAGAGAAAAAGAGGAGAAAAGGAAGAACGATCAAGATTCTTGCGAAGCATCGAGGATTGCGCCAAAGATTTGATCCTAAGTGGTATGTAAGTTCTCATAGTATTGGGATTCGTTCACCCACACGCCAATCATGTGATGTTTTAACCGTAATTTCGTTCTTGAGGATTGAATGATTTCAGTTCTTGAGGTTTCAGTTTCATTCCTTGTTAATGAAGTCTTGTTGAGTTCCTGAGGCGAGGGTTTTCGAATGAGATGAGTTAATACATAGTTACTTGTATGGGTTTTCTAATATTTTTCCGAGTAATGAAGATTCATGAATTTTGACCTTAGAACTGAAGTGGGTAGGAGTGGAATCAAGTTTGGAAGAGGAAGTAAAGTCGGGCAGAATTTAGCACCCAGGTCCGCGTCGCATAGAGGACGCAGACTCTACTATCCCAAAATTTATTTTGCGACTAAATATTGTAATTCTTCTCCTCGTCGCGGAGAGAATACGGACTCCACTGTTTCAAAATTTATTTTGCGACCAAATAATTTAATTCATCTCTGCGTCGCGCCTTTGCTCCTCAGCCAGTGTCTTCGATCGTTTCTTATTATCAAACTATATAAACCCCATTTAATCATCATGATATCCTTCATATCATAAATCATAACTCTTGAATTCATAATTCAAATTCAAGATAGAGTTAAGAGTAAAGTCGAAAAAGTTCTTTGAGTCAATTGAGAAGTCATTTTGCAAAACTTTTAAAACTTATTTTAAGACTTGAGTATGAGGATGAGTAGATTTGAGTTCATTTTTTTCAAAATGATATATGGGAAATAAGTATTCCCAAGAGTAAATATTTTTACATTTAAGATGAGAGGAAATATCGATTTCCAAATGAGTTCATGAGGAGTTTTGAGTACTATCTCTTTTAAGAGAAATCTTTTGAGTAATAATGTCAAAGTTAAGGATGAGGAATATTTTTAAACATATGAGCTAAGTTATATTTTGGGAGTAGTATTGAGCACCGATATGGGGACGAGTTCAGATAACTCAAAGTTCTCATAAGCCATGTAGCCAACGTGGGTAGAAAGGGTCATACTTTTTGGATGATTCCTGATTGCTTTTTAAGCATAGCTTAGTGGATCAACTTAGTTGAGGAGTTCTATACCCCGTAAAGGTATAGGACAGATCTGGCAGCATGGGAGAGACGTTGTATCATCACATAGCTCATAGTGATGGTTGTCGGATAGAGAATCTCCCAAACAATATTATTTTGTATTTTTACATAAAAACTGAGTATCCATGAGTTGAGTAGAGTCGAAGTGAGTTGTCACGTCCCAAACTCAAGGGGCGCAACTGGCTCTTAATACCAAAACTCATGCCCGACTTGACCCCGCTGAACCATTTGCTACTAGCGCATGGCAGCCACACGCAATCAAGAAAACAAACAAGTATATCTCGACTTAAAATTAAGCCCTCGGCCGGCAAGCCCCCTGTCAACAGATCTATAAAAGAAACAGATACTCCCAAGAGTTCATATAAATAAATAGCCAACTAGCACAGAAGTCCTGATTGGGCCGTCGAGGCCACCATGATCTCTATACAAAAACTTAAAGAAGGTATATATCAAGACAATACATCAAACATCTAACAAGCTTCAGCAAACCAACAATCTAGGCCAGCATGGCCATAACGTAGCTATACACCCCACACACTAGTCTGAAAGCCTCTAAGAGTGGTAAAGATTGGCGGGACAGGGCCCCAGCCTACCCATAAAAATATATACAACAAAAGCTAACAAACCTCCCAACTCTGGGAGCT